>JAGXOD010001349.1:1925000-1927500 GCA_020368025.1 Brachyhypopomus occidentalis | reverse complement strand
GGGCGGGGCCGTCGGGGCGGGGCCGTCGGGGCGGGGCGGGGCCGTCGGAGCGGGGTGGTGTGGTGGGGCTGACGTAGAGGGGCAGGGCCATCGGGGTGGGCGGGGCTGTCGGAGAGGGGCAGGGCCGTCGGAGCGGGGTGGTGTGGTGGGGCCGACGTAGAGGGGCAGGGCCATCGGGGTGGGCGGGGCTGTCGGAGAGGGGCAGGGCCGTCGGAGCGGGGTGGTGTGGTGGGGCTGACGTAGAGGGGCAGGGCCGTTGTGCTGGGCGGGGCTGTTGGGGGGGGGGGGGCCGTCGGAGAGGGGGGGGGGCCCACGGAGAGGGATGGGGCCGTTGGAGCAGGGCAGGGTGGGGCCGTCAGGGCAGGGCGGGGTCTCGTGATGAGTGCTGCGCTGCGGCCATTTTTTTTTCTTTCACCCTCCTGCTCAGAACGTTTTTTATCTCCTGCTCATAAAGTCAACAAGTGGCTCATGTATCGACAGGTGAAACCAAACTGGCCTCAGTGCACAATGAAAGAGGCTCTCTGTATGTGTGTGTGTGTGTGTGTGTGTGTGTGTGTGAATCTGCACAGTATGTGTGTGTGTGTGTGTGTGTGTGTGTGTGAATCTGCACAGTGTGTGTGTGTGTGAGTCTGCGTTGTATGTGTGTGTCTGCAAGTGTGCATGGCAGTCCCATCCATACACACACACACACACAGGCGGGCACTGAGGTGTGACCATTCGAGACTATCACAGGTCTTCTTCCATACCAATCCAAGGTCGTGACACAGTAGACGAGAGGCACTGAGATAATGGTGAATGGCGGAATATCACTCTTCTTGAGTTCTTCCCTTTATCCTTAGACAAGGAACTCAAGAAGACCACACCAGGTTGAGAAGATAAATGTGGGAGGTCGGATATCTCCCTGCTGCTTTAACCTTGAATAGCCCTAGTTGTGAATGCTTGGGTCTTGAAAAGCCATCTGCATGCCCTTCCAGGAGGGCCCAGAGCAGAGCTGTGGTGTTCCTGAAGGCATCGCTTCACCCTCGGGATGCTCGCCTGCACTTTGCTTTAATACATTTGCGTTCTGGTGGGAAAGTGGCTGTGATTAGCTGGAATTAGTTAACATATTTTAATTGCGCTCACACTCTGCCTCTTCCCTCTGTCTTTCTCCAGGTGTATGTGAATGGTGAGTGGGTGACCAGTATTGGGGAGGGGGGCAGTTTTGGGGAGCTGGCCCTGATCTACGGAACACCCCGCGCAGCCACTGTCAAAGCCAAGACCGACCTCAAGCTGTGGGGCATAGACCGCGACAGTTACAGACGCATTCTTATGGTACGCGCATGTACACACACACACACACACACGATGATCTGTGGATGTCCATGTGACTTCAGAGACTGTTAGTGCTGGAATGTTCTTTCTCTTTTTCCCCCTTGTCTTGTATTCTCTGTTGTTTTTTTTATTCCTTTCTTTCTTGCTTTCTCTCCCCCCCCTCTCTCTCTCTCCCTGGCTCTCTCACTCACACACTCTGTGTGTTTCTCTTTTCCTTGTGTGTGGTGACATAGTGGAATTGTCCAGTCACCTCTCAGCTCCACTACCTGCCTTGTTCCTATTTTCTAGCTGCTTATTTAAGGTTTGTGTTTGAGTGTGTGTGTGTGTGTAAGCATAACTGTGTGTGTGTGTGTGTGTGTGTGTGTGTGTGTGCGCGAGTGTGCATGTCATGAAAAGAGAGAGACAGGGAGGGCAAGAGGGAGGTCTGTAATGCCTGCACACACTTCCCAGTGCTGTAGCTTATCTTTAGGAATGTCTAAATGTTTAAAGTGGAGTGACACGGAGGTGGCCCCGCCCCCCTCAGCCCTCCTGCACAGCCTCCGGGAGGAGGACAAGTGAAGAATGACAGGGCACGGAGGAGGAGGAGGGGCGGGGTTGGGGGGTTGGTGGGGTGGGGTATGGGGCATCTCAGCCTCTTCTAATATATTCATTTTTAATCCTTTCGCCAGCATGCCCATAGTCTGATAACATTGCGCAGAGATTATTTGCTGCATTCCTAAAGCTTCCTCGTATTCCCCGTCGGGGACATAATGGGAGGGTTTCAGGGTCCTTGGCCCCGAGCGGAACATTCCGGTGCCCAGGGCTGGCCTGGCACTGTGCAGGAGACGTTCCACACTCAGGCTTCCCCGAACAAACACGCCAGGGCCCAGGGCCGCGTGAAAGGGTCTGTCCTTACATTGAGGCTCCTAACCTAAGCCAGGTCCCATACAGTAAAGTGGTAGGGGCCTGTGTGTGTGTGTGTGTGTGTGTTAGTGGGAATGACTCCTGTTGAACCCTCTCTGAGTGTGAGTACATGCTTCTGCTAGTTTGGGTAGTGGCCTTGGAAACTATTCTCCTCCTATAGTGAGAGAGGGGAAGAATGTAGCTCTCTCTTTTTCTGTCTTCATCTCTCTCTCTCACTCATTCTTTCTGTCCATCTTCCTCTCTCTCTCTTTCTATCTTGCAGGTACACATAGGGTTAGACAGGGCC
>JAGXOD010001349.1:1677500-1922500 GCA_020368025.1 Brachyhypopomus occidentalis | reverse complement strand
GTGTCCTCTTAACCACACGGAGGGTTTGAGGAGCGAACCGTCTCCTTGATGGCGGCACGACAGGCAGCATCCTGGTACGTGACGGTCGGGTGCGTTTGCGTGGGACAGCGAGGCGTGGGACGTCTGATGGAGCTCGCGGCCGGGGAGACCGGCCGAGTGCTGCTCGCTGTTCTGAGTCACACGGGTCGGGGCTGACGCGTCGGGACTGACGGGTTGGGGCTGACGGGTCGGGGCTGAAGAGCCCCAGCATGAGGTCGGCTTTGCTGGGTTTAGGAGGGGGAAGTAAAAGCCAAAGAAGCAAAACAAACAAACGAAAAAACAAAACATTTGCAAAAATGCAAAAACACACATGTACGCTAGATGGAACTGGACACCACCAAGCCCATCTGGGGCAGCTCAGTGTCAGGTTTTAACCTCGATTGTCTAAATGTTTATTGTCATCCAAACACAAATGTTCTAAATGAGACGTTCGTACTCCTACCATGTGATCCCCTATGAACAGTGGCCTTCACTGGAGCCTTCAAATGCTAAAATGCAGCCAATAGGGTTTGTGCCTGCTTATGATTGACACATCCACCATGCTTGTTTAACTCCACCCATCTATGCATTCCAGTGCTTATGTTAGTGAGGTAACTGGACCGAACAGGTGTAATCCGGGAGAACAAAATCTTATCGTCTTTTCTTATAATTCCTCCTTGAAAGACTGAAAGACGGCTCAGTTAACCTCCCTCTCGTAGCCCTGATAAAGCAGAATGGGATTACTTGGTCCAGCACCTCCACTAGAATAGGGGGGCGGGGGGGTGGGGGTGGAGGTTAGGATGGTCGGTAGTTCAGTGGGGACCTGCTGACCTCATGCTACTCCGAGGTCACACAGTGCTCTATAAGGGGTTATTAGCTGCCTGAGCAAACACACACACACACACCCCTTCCTTCTCCTCGTGTTCCCTCCTTTATGGCCGGGTGGAAGCGTGTGTCCCACCTTCTACCATCCGTTGCTCCTTGTTCATCTCTCTGGATGAAGAGGGGGAGGGGCTGGAGTTTTGGGTGATGAGGAGGGGGAGGGGCTGGTGTTTTGGGTGATGAGGAGGGGGAGGGGCTGGTGTTTTGGGTGATGAGGAGGGGGAGGGGCTGGAGTTTTGGGTGATGAGGAGGGGGAGGGGCTGGTGTTTTGGGTGATGAGGAGGGGGAGGGGCTGGAGTTTTGGGTGATGAGGAGGGGGAGGGGCTGGAGTTTTGGGTGATGAGGAGGGGGAGGGGCTGGTGTTTTGGGTGATGAGGAGGGGGAGGGGCTGGAGTTTTGGGTGTGCAATAGCCACGAAATTGGTGACAAGCCCTTGATGTCACTTTGTGTGGAAGCGGGGGAATAACACGCACTTGAGCGCACACACACACTCACACACACACACACACTGCGTTTACTCACTGGGACCAGCGTGTTGGTGGATCGCATTACGGCAAAGGCTGTTAAGGATCTGCACAGGCGTGAGGATGCTCTACCCAGCCTGATAAAGTGACCATCAGTCTGGGGCATGCAGACAGCCTGGCCCCAATTCTCTCTCTCTCACACACACACACACACAGACGCATACTCACATGCACACACACACAGACACGCTCGCACTTCATCACTAGCCCTCATACACTGAAGTAGACATATAGCCCTAAGACATATAACCCTATTAATCAAGTAAAGTCAAAATTGAGAGTAAGCCATTGAAATCAAGTTCAATATGGGATGCCTGTAAATATCGGTGTGGTTAGGGTCATAGTCTTTCCCCACACTATATATATATATATATATATATATATATATATATATATATATATATATGTTCCCTTCAATAAAATTTTATTTACCATCAATATTAGAGTAATCATCAATATATAAATCATCAATATATCATCAATATCAAAATCTGGAGAGAGGGAGAGGAGAGTGAGGGCAGTGTGAGGGCAGTGTGAGGGCAGAGTGAGGGCAGAGAGTGAGAGCAGAGAGTGAGGCAGAGAGTGAGGGCAGTGTGAGGGCAGTGTGAGGGCAGAGTGAGGGCAGAGAGTGAGAGCAGAGAGTGAGGCAGAGAGTGAGGGCAGTGTGAGGGCAGTGTGAGGGCAGAGTGAGGGCAGAGTGAGGGCAGAGAGTGAGAGCAGAGAGTGAGGCAGAGAGTGAGGGAGAGTGAGGGCAGTGTGAGGCAGAGTGAGGGCAGAGTGAGGGCAGAGAGTGAGGCAGAGAGTGAGGGAGGGCAGTGTGAGGGCAGTGTGAGGGCAGAGAGTGAGAGCAGAGTGAGGGCAGAGTGAGAGCAGAGAGTGAGGCAGAGAGTGAGAGCAGAGAGTGAGGCAGAGAGTGAGGGCAGTGTGAGGGCAGAGAGTGAGAGCAGAGAGTGAGGGAGAGTGAGAGCAGAGAGTGAGGCAGAGAGTGAGGGAGAGTGAGGCAGAGTGTAAGGCAGAGTGAGGGCAGAGTGAGGGCAGAGAGTGAGAGCAGAGAGTGAGGCAGAGAGTGAGGGAGAGTGAGAGCAGAGAGTGAGGGAGAGTGAGGTAGAGTGTGAGGCAGAGTGAGGGCAGAGAGTGAGGGAGAGTGAGGCAGAGTGTGAGGCAGAGTGAGGAAGAGTGTGAGGCAGAGTGAGGGCCCATCAACACTGCATTATACATCCTGTTATTTTTCTTGCTCACTTTGATCCATTTACCTTCAGAGCTAAAAATGTCACAAATGTAATCACACTTCTTTTGATTTCGCTGTTACACATTGTTTCACATTATAACACATCAAGTTGCATTTTCTGTGGAATAGTGTGGTCTCAAATATTTGTATTGTCAGATAATTCAAAAATCCATGCCTTGCCAAGAATGAAAAACCCTCTCTCTCTCCCTCTCCCTCTCTCTTTCTCTCTCTCTCTCTCTCTCTCTCTCTCTCTCTCTCTCCCTCTCTCCCCCCCCCTGTTTTGTCTTCTGTAGAGTCCCTGGAGAAGTGGGAGAGGTTGACGGTGGCAGATGCGTTGGAGCCTGTACAGTTTGAGGATGGTGAAAAGATTGTTGTGCAAGGAGAGCCAGGGGATGACTTCTTCATCATCACTGAGGTGTGTGTGTGTGTGTGTGTGTCTCTGTGTGTGGGTGTGTCTGTGTGTGTGTGTATATGTACACGTGTTTGTGTTTCTGTAGCAGGGGATGAAACCTTTAAAAATCTAGTCAGCAGCCAAGAACTGGGATTGGTGATGTTCCTCCTGAGTATGTGGGTTCCAGCGTCTCCTGCTAACATATCGCTGGGCCACTCACCCCACCTTTCCCTCTCTTACCCCCCACCCCCCCCACCCCACCCCCACCCGGGGCAGAGGGGCAGATTACGCTGCAGGCTGCAGAGCTCGAGCCCTAATGGACTCCTAACGGTGAATGAGGCTTTCATGCTTCAGCTTTGCTTAGCCGACACTGTTTATCACTTGCTGTTAGGAGCAGCGCAGGCCGCCGTCTGAAAGCTGAAGACCCCCTTGAGCATCTGACTGGCTCCCTCTGCCAGCTCTGCAAACAATACTTTGATTAACTCCATATTTATGAAGTTGTCATGGAGTCAAAAGGCATTTTTAAGCTGGAGTCTTGTTGTGTTGCCATATTTCTCTTTCTCTCTCACTCTTTCACCTTCTTTCTCTCTTTTGCTCGCTCTCTCTTTCTCTCTCTCTCCCTCACACATTCTCTCTCTCTCTCCCTCACACATTCTCTCACTCGCTCTCTCCCCCTCATGCATTCCCTCTCTCTCTCTCTCTCTCTCTCTCTCTCTCTCTCTCTCTCTCTCTCTCTCTCCCTCTCTCCCTCTCCTTCCACAGCTCTCCTCTGTTCTTTGGGCTTCAGCTAAGCTCTGGCTGTAATAAGCTGGCAGAATGACTGTTTGGCTCTTCCTCTGGTTCTGGCTGCATCTCCACCTCCACCTGCACCTCTGCACTGCTCCTTCCCCCCCTCCCCCCCTCATCTCTCTTCTTTCCCTCTCGTGTCCCCCTCAGAAGGGACAGTTACTTTAGTTTGCTCTTGTGTCAGCTGAAGATCTGGATCCTGCTGCTTTTTTCAGGGTTTACACCCTCCCAAACAGTCCAGCCTCCCAAACGTTTTCAGTCCAGTCAGGTTTTAATATGCAGTAAAAGAAGTTAAAGTCTCTGTGTGTATTCTAAAGATAACCTCTGCACAAGTGGGAGGGGTCTTGGTTCTGTCCTCACTGCCTTGACTGGTGAATCATTTAAAGCTAAAATCATGTACTGTTTATTATATAATGTATAATATCGCCTGGCAAGATTTACTTCAGGAGAAAGCAACGTGGGAAGAGGTTGCTGTGGGGTGTGTGTGTCTGTGTGTGTGTGAGAGAGAGAGAGAGGGAGAGAGAGAGAGTTGTGTGTGTGTGTGCAGACACTGGTGCAAGCATAATGTAGGAAAGACGCTGATCTGTGCCAAGTCCACCTGCGCGTACATGTGTGTGTGTGTGTGTGTGTGTGTTTAGTGAAGATGTTGCAGAGGGACTGACAGATAGAGTGTGAGGCTTGTAAATTTTGTGGTGGGTCGAAAAGGTGCAATGGGGAAAGAAACGTAGCTGTTCCAAAGAAACACAGTGTCACTCTGTTTACCATGACAACACAGCTGGGCCAGTCACGGCAACAGCACAACCCCAGCACTGCTACAGGCCAAGAGCAGAGACAGCAGCCTCTGCAGAGAGTGTGTGTGTGTGTGTGTGTGTGTCTGTGTGAGTGTGTGTGTGCGTGCATGTGAATGTGTGTGTGTGCGTGCATGTGTGTGTGTGTGTCAGGGTGTGTGTGCGTGCACTGTAGGTAGTACCCAGCAGATTAAGTATTCTCTAAAGATTCAGTGCTGTTTGGTGTTGCAGATGTTTGTGTAATATATGAAATTTGGGGCTGGCAGGTGCACTTAATGTTTGTATGCCAGGGACTCTGGACCACGGCTGGACACCCTTTACAAAACAGTTCACATCCAGCACTTCACCCAACAGAAGACCCCGTGGAGGAGAACCTTCAGCGACTCCACGGCAGTCCACGACCCCCAAAGCAGACTGTACTAAACCCAACACACATTATATTATCATTACAAAACAACCTTCTTAACACTCAACTCTCACCAGCTCTACAGATTTATGCAGTGATCCTTCATTTCTTTCAAGTCAAACTTAACACAATTTCATGAGCCGTCCTTAAAAGTTCTTATAACCATACGAATCTCTTTTCATCTGCTATCCGCGTCCTCCGTCATCATCTCCACTAAGACGTTGTGTTGTTTCACTCCTGCTGATCCGGCAAAAACGTGTTCTTGCCAGCTCGACCCAACTCCTGCCTCTCTTATCAAAGTCTTGCAGTCGTCCCTGCTCATATTTCTCCTATAATCAGCTCCTCGTTTGCTGTTACTGTCCTCCTCCGAAATGATGCAGTTCTAAAAAAAAAAAAAAAAAAAAAAAAAAAAAAAAACATCTGTTGATTCGCCTCTTCTTAGTAATTACCATCCCGTTTCCAACCTATCCTTTCTTTCTGGAATTCTAGACAGAGGATTAGCTATTCGGCTGCAGGCGCACATGGCTAAACACAACCTCTGTGAGCCCTTTCAGCGAGGTTTCCATGCACACAGAACTGAAACTGTCCTCCTTAGAGTCATTAATGATTTTCTCTCTGCTGGTTCTGCTTCTTTTAACATCCTGCTGCTCCTTGACCTCAGCGTCACATTTTATGCAATAAATCACAACTTTTTCCCCTCTCGCCTATAAACCTGCCTAGGTGCTTCCCCACATAGCAATAGCTTAGTTCAAACCCTACCTCTTCAGACAGACAACACTTTGTTTCCTCGGCCAATCGTAAGTTTCACGCGGACCCTGAACAATGCGCCGTTCCCCAAGGTTCTCTCCTCAGTTCTCTTTTGTTTCACGTCTGCACGCCGCCTCAACACTCAAGTCCACCACGGACTCCGGTTTCATTATTATTCACGCAATACGTGGAACTTATTTCAAGGCCTCTGCTCCTCCTCCACCTCCTCCTCCGAGCTTGTACGCTAACCGTTCGCGTACCGACGGATGTTACGCAGGATTTCTGAAACTGTATCGTCGACGAGATCATGCTTGTCGCGTTCGCTGCGGCGCTCGGGGAAGTGAGAGTTCTCTGAGGTCACCGCCCTCGACATGTCCTCCACTGCCCACTCTGCTCAGTCAACGTCCAGCTATGAAACTAAACCGCCTTTCCTATGTCTCTGTATCTGCTTGTCTCGTCTCGTCTCCTCTCTTCTCTCAGCTGTCAGGATGCTGAATATGTTCCCCTTTCCCTCCGTCTTGTTTACTGCACTTCATCCAATGTTGACCTCCCTTCCAAAACTTTAAATAAATTGTAATATATTAAGCACCGTGCAGTCGGATTACTCATAAATATCAAAATATCATGTGGCATTCCCCACTCATCTCTACCAGCTATGCCCCAGTGCACATCACTTCAGTCTAGTATAAACATCTGGATTTTGTCTGATTGTTTTGTTTGCATTATCATTATCATGCGTCTTAATTAGGTTCCTATGTAAAGTGTATCATAAATATGATTAGTATATCATTATCATTATTAGGCATTGGGTTTCTGGGGGTGTTTTTGCTTTTGGATACATGTAGTGGGGAGTTGTCTATAATTTGCTGTTGATCTTCCCCCTCTATATGGATCTGCTCCTCTCTTAATGATTGCTTCTGCACCTCCCTCCCTCTCTCTCTCTCTCTCTCTCTCTCTCACTGTAATCCAATATGTCTTCTTCTCGCTTTCACTCCTCATTCCCTGTTTTCCCAGAGTGGGGGTGCTGTGGTTCACTAGTGGAATGTGTGCCACAGAAATTCACATGGGGTCACAGACCCAGCTTCTAGGGAGGAGTGAAGGAACTAAGGAAAGGGAGAGAGAGAGAAAGAGGGAGGGAGGGAGTAACTACATCCAAGGGAAGACAAGCGAAGGAGACATTGAGTCGCTGTGTGTGTGTTGAAACAGATTAGTTTAGTTCTATTTTCGACTCCTTCGTCATTACGCATACGCTGTGTGTCCTCAGGCGCTACTGTAGAGGTCGGGCTCTCTCTAACCTTGTTCTTCCTCTGTACTGGTTTTGGCCCCTGATACATTCACACTGTTCAGGCTAATGACACAGGTGGGGAGACGTGTGGGAGGGGGACCTGTACAGAGACATCGCTTCTCTTCATCCACACCTATCGAGAACGGACGTGGTTCCCTGTCCCTCACGCAGTGCACGCGGCTCGGAGTCTCTGCCAGAAACTCTCCAAGAAGTCATTTAAGAAATCATTTGTTCTTGTGAAGATTGCCATAAAGGAAAACATGACTGAATGTTTGTGCGTAGCCTTCACAGGCATGTGACTGCCTTTGGTCATAGATATTTGGGAATCCTGTTGCCTGTGGGTTTGTAGTGTGTGTGTGTGTGTGTGTGTGTGTGTGTGT
Organism: Brachyhypopomus occidentalis; assembly: GCA_020368025.1. NCBI lineage: Eukaryota > Metazoa > Chordata > Actinopteri > Gymnotiformes > Hypopomidae > Brachyhypopomus > Brachyhypopomus occidentalis. The sequence goes on along the minus strand of JAGXOD010001349.1, from coordinate 1,915,065 downwards.
GTGCATGTGAGGAATAGACAAATCGCCTGTAACACCTTCACACACTTGCCTCCCTCTGACACAGACTTGGCAGAGCTGGGTGGTCTGGAATGGAGAGGCAGGTCGCGTATCCTCTTTCCCCTCCATCACTCTTGCGTCTGGGGCAGACACACACTCACACACTCCCTCAGCACTGCAGCGTTAGCGCAGACAAGGAGCGGGTTTCTGTAGGGCCGCTCTGCGCCAGCTGCTCTGGGAACAGGGCGTGGGCGGCCGCGTTTGCCCCTCCACCCTCACGGGTCCAGTCTGGCGTTCCGCTCGCTACTGAGATTCACGAATTGATCATAAACTGCTCGTTTTCTCTCTGTTGCGCCACTAACAGCCTGTGAGTGTTAGCGCGTGTGTTTCTTTAACACCCTCGACGTCGTCTTTCCCACCGCAGGCTAAGCTGATGTGCTGTGAGCTATGAGGGTCTTTAATGTGACACTAATTTAGAGCAGGCACCCCAAGACAGCCCCATGATGTCATGCTCCCATGATGTCATGCCTTGAGAACAGGTCTGCACACCCCAGCTGTGAGTGACCAGGAGGGCTTCCCCAAAACCCCAAACTCTGACACCATCCAAGAAAGAAAAAAAAGTCAGAATTCTCTTCTGAATTTTGAACTTTACGGTTCCTGGCTCCTACACACATGCTGGCAGCAGGGTTGGAGAGCCGTCTGGCTACGCTGAGAAATGTTCTCATGTTCTCCTGTTCTCCCATCGGGAAGCCTGGGTCTTTGGGACAGTCTTAAGCCCTGTCAGTTACTCCCTTTTTTGATGTCTTGCTCCTACACACACACAAAGTATACCTTTAGTACAAGCCATGTTCAGTCAAGCACCCTGTTCTTTAAATGCCTTCACACACAGTCAGAACTACTGAAGTCGTGCTGGGCGTGAGAGAGTAGAGGATGGCCAGCGCCAGAACTACTGAAGTCGTGCTGGGCGTGAGAGAGTAGAGGATGACCAGCGCCAGAACTACTGAAGTCGTGCTGGGCGTGAGAGAGTAGAGGATGACCAGCGCCAGAACTACTGAAGTCGTGCTGGGCGTGAGAGAGTAGAGGATGACCAGCGCCAGAACTACTGAAGTCGTGCTGGGCGTGAGAGAGTAGAGGATGACCAGTGCCAGAACTACTGAAGTCGTGCTGGGCGTGAGAGAGTAGAGGATGGCCAGCGCCAGAACTACTGAAGTCGTGCTGGGCGTGAGAGAGTAGAGGATGGCCAGCGCCAGAACTACTGAAGTCGTGCTGGGCGTGAGAGAGTAGAGGATGACCAGCGCCAGAACTACTGAAGTCGTGCTGGGCGTGAGAGAGTAGAGGATGGCCAGCCAGAACTACTGAAGTCGTGCTGGGCGTGAGAGAGCAGGATGACCAGCGCCAGAACTACTGAAGTCGTGCTGGGCGTGAGAGAGTAGAGGATGACCAGCGCCAGAACTACTGAAGTCGTGCTGGGCGTGAGAGAGTAGAGGATGGCCAGCGCCAGAACTACTGAAGTCGTGCTGGGCGTGAGAGAGTAGAGGATGGCCAGCGCCAGAACTACTGAAGTCGTGCTGGGCGGGAGAGAGTAGAGGATGACCAGCGCCAGAACTACTGAAGTCGTGCTGGGCGTGAGAGAGTAGAGTATGACCAGCGCTAGAACTACTGAAGTCGTGCTGGGCGTGAGAGAGTAGAGGATGACCAGCGCCAGAACTACTGAAGTCGTGCTGGGCGTGAGAGAGTAGAGGATGGCCAGCGCCAGAACTACTGAAGTCGTGCTGGGCGTGAGAGAGTGAGAGTGAGAGTAGAGGATGACCAGCCAGAACTAGAACTACTGAAGAACTACTGAAGTCTGCTGGGCGTGAGAAGTCGTGCTGGGCGTGAGAGTAGAGGATGACCAGCCAGAACTACTGAAGTCGTGCTGGGCGTGAGAGAGTAGAGGGATGGCCAGCGCCAGAACTACTGAAGTCGTGCTGGGCGTGAGAGAGTAGAGGGATGACCAGCGCCAGAACTACTGAAGTCGTGCTGGGCGTGAGAGAGAGGATGAGAGGATGACCAGGCGCCAGAACTACCAGAACTACTGAAGTCGTGCTGGGCGTGAGAGAGAGAGGATGACCAGTGCCTAGAACTACTGAAGTGGCCAGTGCTGGGAACTACTGTGAGAGAGTAGAGGATGGCCAGCGCCAGAACTACTGAAGTCGTGCTGGGCGTGAGAGAGTAGAGGATGGCCAGCGCCAGAACTACTGAAGTCGTGCTGGGCGTGAGAGAGTAGAGGATGGCCAGCGCCAGAACTACTGAAGTCGTGCTGGGCGTGAGAGAATACAGGATGGCCAGCGCATGCTGGACTCCAGCACATGCTGGAACTCGTACAGTTGGCCGGCGTCCGTAGTGACTGCGGGTGATGCAAGAATATGAATAATAGCCCTGAACAGTAATGGTGGACATGTGCACGTATGCATATTTGTGTTAATGAAATGCATATTTTGACAATGATGCAGGTTTTTCTCTCTTCTGCACTTTCACTCTCTCTGTCTGCAGTGGCTTTGGCTTCTTTTAGTGTCTCTCTCTCTCCCTCCCTCCCTCTCTCTCCCTCTCTCCTCTCTCTCTCACACACTCTCACAGTTTGTCCACAGCTGGGAGATGAGGTGCTGTACTCTATCCATGTTGGTGATAAATCACTACAATATTTTTTCCTGCATCCCAAGTCAGAAGTGTCAAGCAGCTCTTCTCACACAGTCAGAGTCCCGCAAACACTCATATACACACACTCATACACTCACATTCATGCACATACACACACACACACACACTCATACACTCACATTCATGCACATACACACACACACACACACACACACACACACACTCATACACTCACATTCATGCACATACACACACACACACACACACACACACACACTCATACACTCACATTCACACACATACACACACACACACACACACACACACACACATTCATGCACACACACACACACACACACACACACACTCATACACTCACATTCATGCACACACACACACACACACACACACACTCATACACTCACATTCATGCACATACACACACACTCATGAGTTCAGCCAGGTTGTCCAGCAGGGTTCAGCTGCTCTCTGTTTTGCATCTGTCTGTCTGATTGTGTGTGTGTGTGTGTGTGTGTGTGTGTCTTTCTCTCTCTCTCTCTCTCTCTCTCTCTCTCTCTTTTTCCATGTGTTGAGCAGGTCTTTATCCTCCATTCTCTTTCTCCTTTTTGTTTCCCTATAATTTTGTCACACATTCTTGTAGCATCCAGTGTGTGCGTGCGTGCGTGCGTGCGTACGTGTGTGTGTGTCTGTGTGCAAGAAGGGTGATAATATGGAGATTTATTTCATTCGAAACTGGTTTTCCAGACATGGCCCGTACTGGAACGTCACGCAGCCAGCGAAGATCCTACAGTTATTGTACCTTCAGTCAGGCGTCTGTATTACCTGCGGATGCTGCAGTGTCTTTGGGCTTCTTCGTAACTTTGAGATGTTTATTTCTTCATTTTGGGAATGGGAGGAACTTCAGATCTCCGGCCTGTCTTCTATCTGTAGTCTGACAGATGTACTTTCGTGTGTGTGTGTGTGTGTGTGTTTGTGTGTGTGTGCACGTCTGCACACATGTCTTTGTTTGAATTTGAGTTTTGATATTGTCCTGTTGTATATGTGAGAATGAGAGTATGTGTGTGTGTGAGAGAGAATAGTGTATAAAACAGAGTGTCTCTTCAGCTAATCCTTCTGATGTAGTGATGTAATTCTGGGAAGAAACTCTCTCTCTCTCTCTCTCTCTCTCTCTCTCTCTCTCTCTCAGGGTACAGCTTCTGTTCTGCAGCGCAGATCTGACAATGAGGAATATGTAGAGGTGGGCCGTCTTGGACCCTCTGACTACTTTGGTGAGTGCCTGAAGAACAGCATCTCCCATAATTCTGTTTCAAATCTGGAGCCAATGACACTTGAACAGCTGGCAGGTGTAAAGGCAGAATTCACACAGATTTCAGATATTTTGTTTACTCTCTAAGAGCTGAGAAGTTTTTCACCCAGAGAAAAGTTTAACAGCCTATTGTGTCTGTACTTTGCAGGACTGTCTGACAGCATAACATATTACATTTTTTTTAATGTTATTTTACATTTTCCAATTGAAGCAATAGTTGAAAATTGCTCTAGGGTTAGGGTAGCGACATTTGCATTTGAGGCAAGTCCTTTTACATTATAGTGCAATAATGGACATCCCTTTCTCATATGTCACGTGACCCGTGTATATTGGAACCAAAACCCCTTCAAACCTGTAGTTGGCAGTAACAGGACCGATGGTCTCACACTGATCTCTCGTGGTGTGGTGAAAGTTGTGAAGTGTCTGTATCCCTCCTCCACATCTCATCCTGTATCCCTCCTCCACATCTCATCCTGTATCCCTCCTCCACAGGGGAGATCGCGCTGCTGCTGAACCGCCCGCGTGCTGCCACCGTGGTGGCCAGAGGGCCGCTCAAGTGCGTCAAGCTGGACCGGCCACGCTTCGAGCGCGTCCTGGGGCCCTGCTCCGAGATCCTCAAGCGTAACATACAGCGGTACAACAGCTTCATCTCCCTCACAGTGTGACCCGGCCCCGCCCCCCCCCCCCCGTGCCCCGCCCACCTGCCCCCACGCCCCGCCCACACGCTTCCAGGGCCTCACTGAGCGGCTGGGGGCCTCGGGAGCTTGGCGTCTGGTTGTATGAAATGTTTCCCGATGACTTGCTTTAGTTCCATTGCTTTACATGCACATCCTCACTTTACATGCACTGGACAAGGTGATGATGAGTGAGGATTTGATTTCTGAAGTCTTTTATGCAACCACGCCCAAAGCCTCACTCTGTGTGTGCATGCGTGTGTGCATGTGGGGTGTGGGGGAGATGGGGGAGGTGGGGGACCAAGCCCTTCGACCCTTTCCTTTCGCTTCGGTCCGTTTTCTTAGTTTCGTTTGTCCTTTGATTCTTGACCACTTTAGCCTGTGCTGTCTAGTAGGTTCCTTCACGAGTACCGAGCCCAGAGGCGAGGGATTCCAGTGCGGCTGTATAAAGGCGGAGCGCTCTGACAGGGGTGGGGGTGCGTACTGGTGCGCGGGGTAGCCGATGCCCTCCCGCCGTGCTGCACGATGCCCTCCTGATAGCGGCCCAGAGCTCTTGCTCCAGAATGGTCGGCGTGCTCTCTCGTCCCGTGGTTCCCGTCCAGTGGTCGTGGCACAGGTTTGCTGTGCAGCTCTTTTGTGGTAGTTTCTTTTCTTGGCTGTTCTGTAAACAACCTCAGTGCTTTTCAAACTGCGCTTGAACTATTGGTAGAAGAGGCAACAGGGTTTGGCATTTTCTGAAAATGAGCTTTACAGAAGGGGAATTGCATATTGAATTTATGGTTACGTGTAAAAGGTGGTTTATGTTTTTTTTCTATTCAGGGAAGGGGTGGGGGGGGGGGTGTTTGCTTAGTCCTGATGTTTCATAAAGGCTTGTTCGAATCTTTCAACGTACTTTCCCCACAATGCAATAGTGTTATGAGTTTTCGCACAGACACACAATAAACACACAGATACATATATGTGAACAGACAGCAGGAGAGTTTATTTTCTTTACAGTTTAAGAAATTTAAAACTTAGATCTGTTGGACAGATTTTAAGTTTATGAGCGATTCAACCCAATACAATTGGCTAATAACTGACAGCGTTCTGTACAGTGTTCCTGTCAGTACCCACAATGCATACGCACACTCCCGTGTTCCAGTTTCGAACCAATAAAAAAGCTTGTAAATATGTCTGTCTTGTCTCCTCATTCAGCATGGTTATGTCCTCTGAACTTGTGCGAGGAACTTCATATAGATGAAGCAGTAACAGTGAAAGACAACAGTGCTTCACATTCTGACAGTACCGGGTCTTACAGCTGTGCTGTCAGTAACCTCTGACTCCTCCCACTCTCTCTGACATTCTGACATTTCTGGGCCTTACCGCTGTGCTGCCACTGTCCTATGACTCCTCCCACTCTCTGACATTCTGACATTTCTGGGCCTTACCGCTGTGCTGCCACTGTCCTCTGACTCCTCCCACTCTCTGACATTCTGACAGTACTGTGCCTTCTCACCACTGTGATGTCACTAACCTCTGACACTCTCTGACATGCTCTTCATTGCACTGCTGCTCCCCACTGACTCCTCCCACTCTCTGTGCCTCTTACTGAGTGTGGCAGCAGGTTAGTTTGCTTTCTGTGGAGTAAATACTAAACCAGAGGCTTTGACACATTCCAACTCATCTTAACACAACTAAATCAACTCAGGAATGTGTCTGAGACTGCCATTAACCCCACATAAACACGTGTGTGTGTCTGTGTGTGTGTGAGGGAGAGACAGAGTGTGTGTTTAGTGCCAGTTTACTACCTAACTGGAGGGAATGATTCTGGACACTTTACCTTATTAAGCAAAAACAGGTCTCATTTCACTGAAGCTTTTAAGAGTCATGTTCCCATGTTTTATACCAGCAGGTGTGAAATTCCACAATAAACCAGTAAGTAAAACTTACACGAACATTTGCAAGCATCCTTTTATTTTGATATTGCATTTTTTTCTGACACAGACAGTGGAAAACTGGGTAAACATTCATGTTAAGCAGTTAATAGGTAACAAATGAACAGCCCCAAATGCAGTCCACTCCATGCCTGCACTGTGCACTGTGACCACTGTGACACTATAGGAATCTGAAGCCATACGGTAAGTGTTCTCACTGGAAGGCCTTAAGAAGATGAGTCCTCTGACTTTGCTCCTTTCCGTCTGTCCATCTTAGTGTCTCTCAGCAGGTAATGCTCCAGGTGCCTCAGGGCTGTGTGTCTGTCTCCATCTTTCTAGTACATGATGGCGTTCATCTTTCTAAGGCTGTCAGTGAGCATGTTGCTGTGTTTGTCCCTGCGTGCGTCCCCTGAGAGAGACGCACTCTTATCTGAAGTTGTAGCTGTTTTTAGTCCTTGCACCGTGATCCCCCTGCTAGCCCACAGACTGTCACGACCCCCGGGGCTTCTCTCCCCCATCATCTTCCTCAGCTGCTGCCCTGGAGGTGCAGGTAGGCCAATTAAAACGCCTGCCCTTAGATTCAGCCTCTTCGTGCAGTTGGGGGAGTGAAGGAGAGAGGCTTGTGGGAGTGGCTGGTCATCTCATCTGCCTTAGCCCTTTTAAAAATTAGCCTCCAACCAGTAGCGCTAATGAGAGAGCTTTGATACTCAGGTCTAGCTTTAAAGAGCACTGTGTGGTGACCCTTGACCTTTGTGGCCTTGCTAAGCCTGACCCAGCGCCTCTACCACGGCCCCAACCCCATTCATGGCAGGCATCGGAGTTAAATCCTGACCTGTGAGAGGTCAAAGGTCATGCTCAGACATGGTCACAGGTGGCCGAGCAGTGACGTGTGCCGATCGGCCGGACGGAGCCGATATGGGAAGGAGGGAAAACAAGACCAGGACTGAAGATCTGAGTTTGCATCAGTGAATCCCTATAAAATGCCCACTCAGCAAGATCCAGTATTTGTTATTTTTGAATATATTTGTATGTTTAACTGGAAATGTAGAAAATATTTTAACGTATTACTAACTGGTGGACTGTGCTTCAGCTGTGGTTTGGGATGGGAAGCTACAGTCCCACTCAGTCACGATAACGTGAGGTCTTCGCTTGAAGTCCACCAGAAGCTCAGGAGACAGAGACAGGACAGAGTGTCTTGTGTGATGGATTGTCCATCACTGCACTGCCACATGGTGTCTCCTTTTCTGGGCCGTGGGCAGACACTAGCTAAGGCCTTTGGCCAAATTATGCTGACTTTATTTGCTTTTCAGCTAAGGGGTGACCAGAGAGAGAAAGAGACAGACAGAGAGAGAGAGAGATGGGAAATGGATAAGCTTGTGCTATTCACTGTTCTTTTTCCTCCTATTTGTTCCCAACTTTGCGCTTGTTATCACTCTCATTTCCTGCAGCTAAAAAAGGCCACATTTCAAACGTACACGTATACCGATGCGTGAGAACACGTGAGAGCCTTCCAGCAGCGTCCCTATCCACCCCTGACGTTCGGCGGGCCACCCGTGAAAACAAACAAATAAACAAGGAGCCCGAAACAGAAGCGTCGCGTTTGTGTCCGAAAAATAGGTCAGCGCTCCTGCATTCTCCCCACAGCATTCCCGAGGACGCACATGACTGCTGCGGCCCACATCCCGACCCCGCCACGTCCGCGAGTCCGGCTGACACCCGCGGGAACGCAGAAAAAGCAATTGTTCTAATGGCCTTTTTACGTTTTTGTCTTTCTTTTCCACACAGGGAGCATCGGAGAGCTTCATAAAAAGCACAGCTTGATGGGTTTGTCCAATCACAGGAAGAGTGATCACTGGTCTTTAGGGGATTTAAGATAGTGAGTCACTGGATTACTTGCAGACTTAAGCACACAGGCACAGTTTGCAAAACGTTTATGCATGCAAACCCAAAGGACGACCTTCTGTAGTATAGTATAGAAGTACAGTCGATTCCTTCTGTAGTATAGTATAGAAGTACAGTCGAGTCCTTCTGTAGTATAGTACAGAAGTACAGTTGAGTCTTTCTGTAGTATAGTATAGAAGTACAGTTGAGTCCTTCTGTAGTATGGTATAGAAGTACAGTTGAGTCCTTCAATAGTATGGTATAGAAGTACAGTTGAGTCCTGTAGTATAGTATAGAAGTACAGTTGAGTCCTGTAGTATAGTATAGAAGTACAGTTGAGTCTTTCTGTAGTATAGTATAGAAGTACAGTTGAGTCCTTCTGTAGTATAGTATAGAAGTACAGTTGTGTCCTTCTGTAGTATGGTATAGAAGTGCAGTTGAGTCCTTCTGTAGTATGGTATAGAAGTACAGTTGAGTCCTTCTGTCGTGTAGTATAGAAGTACAGTTGAGTCCTTCTGTCGTGTAGTATAGAAGTACAGTTGAGTCCTTCTGTCGTGTAGTATAGAAGTACAGTTGAGTCCTTCTGTCGTGTAGTATAGAAGTACAGTTGAGTCCTTCTGTCGGTAGTATAGAAGTACAGTTGAGTCCTTCTGTCGTGTAGTATAGAAGTACAGTTGAGTCCTTCTGTCGTGTAGTATAGAAGTACAGTTGAGTCCTTCTGTCGTGTAGTATAGAAGTACAGTTGAGTCCTTCTGTCGTGTAGTATAGAAGTACAGTTGAGTCCTTCTGTCGTGTAGTATAGAAGTACAGTTGAGTCCTTCTGTCGTGTAGTATAGAAGTACAGTTGAGTCCTTCTGTCGTGTAGTATAGAAGTACAGTTGAGTCCTTCTGTCGTGTAGTATAGAAGTACAGTTGAGTCCTTCTGTCGTGTAGTATAGTAGAACAGAGTCCTGTGGATACTAAAGCTGGAACATAAAAGTCAAAGTTCCAGCAGGATGGTTTCCAGGACTTGGATGAAATCTGCTCTTACACTGAATGCTGGTGTGGAATCACCGTTGGAAAGTCATTTTAGTCCTGAGGACTGTCTCTTCGTGTACACACATACCTTCAGTGAGCTAACAAATGCTTAAGCACTTGGTTAACAAAATAACAGAAAATGTTTTTTTTTTTCCTTGAAATTAATTTTTGTTCTAAAGATCAAGAGATCCATACCTTACAACATCCATACATTATGCTAATTAGTGTCTTTAGAGTAGGGAGAGCTATTTATGGATGTGGGAGAGGCACTCCCCGCAGGGCTGTAAACATGGCAGTTGTATACATAAAAGTATGCCACCATGCTCAGGATGGGGCGCTGTGAAATATCCAGTTATTATGTAAAAGCCCTCTAACCGTTTATTGATGACTCACTGTTTTCAGTCAAATATGACATTTGCTAAAGGTCACAAGAAGCTATTGAGACCACAGAGAGCTTCTGTCAGCACTGGGCCTCAGATCCAGACGCTAGCTGCTGGGAGTCACTAGCTCACTTACACAATGACGTACAAAACTGGCCTGAAATTCTGGTAATTGAGTTTATGCCCTTGTGTTTGGCCAGCCACGTTAAAATGACCTGTTGCTTGAGAAAATACACCTGCTTGTAAATGCAAGTGGCCTGCTTCTCCAAACAGCCAGGTGTATGCAAATCTCTTTAACACTATACAAGACATGCAAGGTTTGTAGCTGATGAACTAAACGTCAGGATGGGAAAGACATTGAGACAGATCCAGCATCTCGGAAGCAGCTAGCATTCTGGGATGCTCACTCGCTATGGTCTCTAGAGGTCAACGAGAAAAGTGTCATAAACAAAAAAACAAAAACATGCAGTGAGCATCAGTTCACTAGGGTTAATGCCTTCTTAAACAGAGAGGTCAAAAGTGAAAGGTCATTCAAACTAACTGAAAGACCACGGAATACTCAACAATACTCTCTCATTATGCATGTGTCCATAAATGCAACTCTTAACTGCACAACACTGAAGAGGGTGGAAGATATAGGTATGTGAGGAGTAATTGTTTGATCACGAAAACTCAAAGCTTAAAGGTCCCATGAATCACCTGGTCTGAAGAATCTCAACCGCTGTGGTGACATGATTGTAATGATTTGGTCTGCACAGCATGAATTCATGGGTTCAAATCTGAGTGTGAACGTGTGGCCGAACGGTCCGCAGGAGTTCCGTGACGCTTCACAGCTCCCAGTAGCTGAGCTTCCAACCCTCTACGAATTTCATAATACACAGAGCTGAGGCTTCCCTGGAGGAACATGGGCTGCCCTACCTGAGACTCGATCGCTCCGCCTCCTAACCATCGGGTGGTTTTCGGTGTGGCATCGCTTCTTCAGAACAAAGTCCCGTGGCTTGTGGTGAGATGTTAGCCAACTAGGCCAAATCTGTTTTGCACATTGCACCAGGCTCCAATTAGACCCTGGCAAGCTTCACATCTCAGGGTTAGGCATCAAGAGCCCACCAGCCTATCAGGAGCTGGGCTAAACTTTCCACCGTTCTCTGTGAGCCCGAGTTCGTTGTGTAAACACATCTTAGATCCCCTTTGCTCTTCAAGTCGCCCTGCTTGTGGAGACCAGGGTCCGTTTTAGCAGAAGGTTTGGGGAGGAAGGGTTATGTGAGAAGCACTTGGACTCCCACCCAAAGCTGCCAGAATGCTCCGGAATGCTCCGGAATGCTCCGGAATGCTGTGGAATGTAGCGCTCTAAGTGAGAGCTGTAACTAGAGAGCAGCTAATATAATCCCATAATGGAGACACTTCCTATTGTTAATCAGTGTGTTTTGATTCCTCTGTTTATTTTTGCTGAGCCGGGCTTGACACTTCAGACAGTGCAGCTTCTCTGTGTGTGTGCTGGAAGGAGAGCCCGTCTGTTTACTTTAGCACCAGAGAAGGCCCTGTACTGTTTGTGTGGGAGGGAGGAAGACGAGAGAACGGAAAGAAGAGAGTGTGTGTGTGTTGCGTGGAGAACATATCAGTTATTGTTACACACCATGAGAGTCTCTCTTCGTTTCTTCTGCTATGTTAAATGATCAGTAAGCATTCTCACACTAGCTCGCTTCTTCTTCAGGAGAAGGAGTGATGAAGGAGAGAGGAGGAGGAGTGATGAAGGAGAGAGGAGGAGGAGCAGTGATGAAGGAGAGAGGAGGAGGAGTGATGAAGGAGAGAGGAGGAGGAGAGTGATGAAGGAGAGAGGAGGAGGAGCAGTGATGAAGGAGAGAGGAGGAGAAGGAGTGATGGAGAGAGGAGGAGGAGGAGTGATGAAGGAGAGAGGAGGAGGAGCAGTGATGAAGGAGAGAGGAGGAGGAGTGATGAAGGAGAGAGGAGGAGGAGCAGTGATGAAGGAGAGAGGAGGAGAAGGAGTGATGGAGAGAGGAGGAGAAGGAGTGATGAAGGAGAGAGGAGGAGGAGTGATGAAGGAGAGAGGAGGAGGAGTGATGAAGGAGAGAGCCAGTGTCTGTGTTTCTGTTTCAGAGGACAACTGGCATCAAAGAGTCTAACACACAGGGAGAGTTAAGGAGAGGAGCACTCTGAGAGCTCTCTCTCTCTATTTCTCCCTCTCTCTATCTCCCTCTCTCTCCCTCTCTCCCTCTCTCTATTTCCCTCTCTCTTTCTCTCTCTCTCTCTCTTGTTCATTCACCAGTGGACCTGACTATTTCCTTCTTCCACAATCACATCAGAAAGCCTGAACTCTTCTAAGGGACATTTAGGGTAAGAGGGCTGGACCATGTGTTCTCTGGGGATCCCCTGCAGAATGCCCAATGGCCTGAACACACACCCCAGCCCATCACCACCACGCAGGTGGAGCCCACCAACCCACGCCCAGCCCATCACTACTACGCAGGTGGAGCCCACCAACCCACGCCCAGCCCATCACCACCACGCAGGTGGAGCCCACCAACCCACACCCAGCCCATCACTACCACGCAGGTGGAGCCCACCAACCCACACCCAGCCCATCACTACTACGCAGGTGGAGCCCACCAACCCACACCCAGCCCATCACTACTACGCAGGTGGAGCCCACCAACCCACGCCCAGCCCATCACCACCATGCAGGTGGAGCCCACCAACCCACACCCAGCCCATCACTACTACGCAGGTGGAGCCCACCAACCCACGCCCAGCCCATCACCACCATGCAGGTGGAGCCCACCAACCCTCACCCAGCCCATCACTACTACGCAGGTGGAGCCCACCAACCCACACCTAGCCCATCACTACTACGCAGGTGGAGCCCACCAACCCACACCCAGCCCATCACTACTACGCAGGTGGAGCCCACCAACCCACACCCAGCCCATCACCACCATGCAGGTGGAGCCCACCAACCCACGCCCAGCCCATGGGTTCAGGTGGACCATAGATTCAGTACCACACTTAATATGGTCACATGACTGCAGATATATTTTTTATGGGTGTCTGTGAACCTGGGAATGTGGCCATTTGATCTGGGGAGAGTCGGGGGAGGCTGTGAAGATCCACACACCTTTCCCCGAACGTCCACTCTCTCCATCCCTGCAGCTGAGTCCTGTCAGGAGAGCTCAGCCGATCTGCGGTGAAGCGCAGAAATCTCCCCCTAATCTCCTCAGGTCAGGAATCAACCCCTCGTCCTCTCCTGCTCTCACTCTCACATGCGCTGACCAGTGGGGAAACACAAGCCCCCCTGACGCAGCCAGCGCTGTAATTAAGGGCTTAAGAGGCCCCTCGCGCTGATCTGAGAACAGCTCGCCACACCTGCCCACTGGGCTACTCCACCCAGCGTGAGCACAACCAGGGGGGATGTCAGAAAGGGAGAACTGCCTATAGCATACACACACACACACATACACACACAGTGTGTATGAAAACACAGTCCTTCTTGATCACACACACACACATGCTTTGCTTTACATTTTGCACACTTTGGGTTAACAGGTGCCTGCTTTAAACTTTATGCTTACCCTACTTTTTACTTCTAACTGGTAAGTGACAGGTGTGTGTCACACAGGTGTGAATCTGATTCTCCTCACAGGTCTTCACTGACTTCCCATATTTGTTTTTGGGATAGACATTATTTGAACCTCCAGGCTTTTTATTCAGTTATTAGTCATCACAGATTTATTGTAATTATTAGTTTATACGTTATTCTAGATATATTGCTCAGTAACTGCTGTGAAATATTCAATCATGGCCTTGAAACTAAAAAAACATGAAAGATATGTGGTCGTTGGACTGTACCTCCTGCAGGGCAAAGCACATGCAGTTCTGTAAAGGTCTGTCTCATTGCCTGCTTCCTTGACTGGAGCCAAAATACAAACCTTATGTGTGTGTGTGTGTGTGTGTGTGTGTGTGTGTGTGAGTGTGTGTGTGTGTCCATCACGAATCGCCCGTCCCAGGATGGGCCACGCTGCAGGTTCTCGGCCACCGTACTCCACACAGGTTGAGGGGCAGACTGGTGGCCCCACCACGGCTCCCTCTCCTAGCTGCAGAGATGGCGTGAATGTCAGTGATTTCTCTGGAGGTTTATTGGGGTCAGACCACCGTGGTGCAGGCCGAGGCCTGGCCTTCCACCGGGGCTCTTCCCAGCAGTCCCGTAAGCTCGCCGGGGGGGTCTGATGGACAGCAGAGCGGCAGCAATTACGCTGCCACTGCCGCTCAGAGCCTTGAGTCTCCCCTTCAGGAACTCCCTAACTCCTGAAGGTGTGTGTGTGTGTGTTTTCTTACTTTTTTTTTTAGAGGGTAGAATAAAGAGGTAGTGTTTTGCTGCAAGTCTGCAGGGGGATCAGAGGGGACGGCATGTTCAGGCCAGTCCCAGGTTTTTGATTGAATGTGAGAGTGAGAGAGAGAGAGGGAGAGAGAGAGAGAGGGAGAGAGAGAGGGAGAGAGAGAGAAAGAGGGCAGCAGTTGGAGGATACTTGTTTGTCCTGCTGAAAAGCACGATTGACCTGCTACATGGAGTCGGGTGTTCTGGCCGTGCTGCTTCGTGCTGGGCCGCGCGGTGAACCCCAGGATCAGTAGCCATGCGCCGCGCAGGTCAGCGCTTAACACACACTGCAGCTGCAAACAGGTTCCGTCAGAGGGTCACGCAGGAGAGTCACGCAGGAGCTCCAGGGTCACGCAGGAGGATCACGCAGGAGCTCCAGGGTCACGCAGGAGGGTCACGCAGGAGCTCCAGGGTCACGCAGGAGGGTCACGCAGGAGCTCCAGGGTCACGCAGGAGGGTCACGCAGGAGATCCAGGGTCACGCAGGAGGGTCACGCAGGAGCTCCAGGGTCACGCAGGAGGGTCACGCAGGAGGGTCACGCAGGAGCTCCAGGGTCACGCAGGAGGGTCACGCAGGAGCTCCAGGGTCACGCAGGAGGGTCACGCAGGAGCTCCAGGGTCACGCAGGAGGGTCACGCAGGAGCTCCAGGGTCACGCAGGAGGGTCACGCAGGAGCTCCAGGGTCACGCAGGAGCCCCGGAGGCCACAGCAGAGAGAGCAGCGGGCCTGGGGGGTGCGTGAGTGCCTGGGGGTGAGTGCCAGTATTTCTGCTTCAGAGGACAACTGTGTCTAATACACGGGGAGAGTTATGGAGAGGAACACACAGAGAGCGCTCTCTCCCTCTCTCTCTTTTCTGTCTCTCTCTCTCTCTCTCTCTCTCTCTCTCTCTCTCCCTCTCTCTTTATCTCCTTCACAACCTCTCTAGTCACTATCCTCTGCATTGCCTCTGCTTCCTCGCTCAGGGCCTAACAGTGTTCTTATTACACAGTTAACACAGCACAGCACAGTTACACAGCCCAACAGTGTTCTTATTATACAGTTAACACAGCACAGCACAGTTACACAGCCCAACAGTGTTCTTATTATACAGTTAACACAGCACAGCACAGTTACACAGCCCAACAGTGTTCTTATTATACAGTTAACACAGCCCAGCACAGTTACAGAGCCCAACAGTGTTCTTATTACACAGTTAACACAGCCCAGCACAGTTACACAGCCCAACAGTGTTCTTATTACACAGTTAACACAGCACAGCACAGTTACACAGCCCAACAGTGTTCTTATTATACAGTTAACACAGCCCAGCACAGTTACAGAGCCCAACAGTGTTCTTATTACACAGTTAACACAGCCCAGCACAGTTACACAGCCCAACAGTGTTCTTATTATACAGTTAACACAGCCCAGCACAGTTACAGAGCCCAACAGTGTTCTTATTACACAGTTAACACAGCCCAGCACAGTTACACAGCCCAACAGTGTTCTTAATACACAGTTAACACAGCCCAGCACAGTTACACAGCCCAACAGTGTTCTTATTATACAGTAAACACAGCCCAACAGTTACACAGCCCAACACAGTTTCACAGCCCAACAGCATTCTCATTGCACAGTTGCTTATAATGTGGAAAGGCCCTAAAAAGCTAACATTCACAGAGTGTGAGACGGGAGGAGTGAGAGAAGGAAAACCTGCAGGAGTGACAGATCTGTATTCTTGAGCTGTAATTAAAGTCCACATCAGCTGTGTCACTGTTTACAAAAGAGTGTGTTGCTCACACTGGAGAGGGTCAGACTGCATGATGGAGGAATGGAATGCTAATATACCTTTGAACAGAGAGTCTCCTCCTCTCAGTTACCACTGTAAAACACAAGCGTGTGTGCGTGCGTGCATGAGTGTGTGCGTGTGATTATGTGTGTAAACTAGTGTCAGGAGAACTAGTCATAAACAGTTGTGAGGTTTGCACGATAAAGCACAATGACATCCTAAACTGTCAAATCAAAACCACTAATAGCACTAGCCGTGTAATCACCACTCATTAAGGGGAAGGGTTGGCCTGTCTCCTGCTTCAGTTCTAGGAAAAAACGAGTGAGAGAGAGAGAGAGAGTGTGTGTGTGAGAGAGAGAGAGAGAGAGAGAGAGAGAGAGAGAGAGAGAGAGAGAGAGAGAGAGAGAGAGCGGAGTATGACTCCTCTGCTCCTCTCCCTGCCCTCTGACTCACTGACTGATATGGCACAGGAACAGCCTCCTTCACTTTGTGCCACTTTGTCTGGATGTCTGTGTTTTCCTTGCTCTGCCCCTGTTAACATGGCACAAGGCTAAAAATAACCCAGCATGCCTTATCAGAGCGCAGAGGTGGAGAGGCCCTTTCTGCTCTTTCTCAGACAGATGGCAGGAACTGTGGGGGCCGCCACGTTACCACATCTCGTCTGGCAACCTCCCCACGTTTATCCAGACCTTCTCGCCCCTTTTCTTTTTCGAGCGGGAACAGGTCGTCGAATGTTTATGTGGAAACTTGGTAGCAGGGTCAGAAGACTGCTCAGAAACGGAGTTGCCAAATCAGGTCGCAGCGCTGCGGATCCGACTTTCCCAGCCCCTTCGACGTCTTGTACCTGCCTCTGCTCCTAATGAAATCTGCAGATATCGGGCCGCCTGCAACTCGTTGACCTGGAAGGCCAGTCTTTCACCTTCAGGGTAGTGTGAGTTGCTGCCGTCTGAGGACAGCGTTATTGAACATCGCCCCAGGATGACAGCACCTTCCCTCGGAGCTCCCGCAGGCTGGGAAAAGCGGAGTCAGGCGCTTTGAGAAAACCTGCCCTGTGCTCCCGGGGGTTTATGGCTGCCTTTACAGCACGCCAGCGTCCATAAACGTCTTTCCTGCGCTGGCTGTTGTTAGGTACACACTGCCCAGTTGCCAGTAAACATGCTGTTTAATAGCATGTGGCGTTGAAGAGAATGTGCTACCTCTCCTAGCTCTGCCAGCCTCTCCTCCGTTGTTTGTGCTTTTCCACGGTCCTCTTTCGGGTCCTTGTTGTCTCTCCCAGGCATGTGTCCTGTCTGCTGCTGTCTCCTCCTCCTCCTCCTCCTCTTCCGTCCCTCGTCTCCTCCCGTGGCCTCTGCTTCGTCATGTGTGGCCTCCTCGTTTGTTCCGCTAAGCCTCCTCCGCTTTGACCCCCTCCCCAGTCCGCCCCTCCTTCCCTGACCAGGAGGTGAGGAAGTGATGACACGCTTATCGCCAGGGGTGACCTCGCTGATGGGTCACAGGGGCTTCAGTCATTCACCACGCCACGCAGTCAGCGGCGCACACGGCACATGCAGCCCGTGGAAATGTCAGCCCGTCAGCCTGAAGTGGAACCTTCTGCACAAAGGAAGATCTGTACACGGACAGCGCGGAAATCCTGAGGCTTGCTGCTGAGTGCCATCGTACCTGTGCATGAACTACACTTGCATTTGAAAGACAGGCTTTCCCTCTGTGAGGAAAGAACTCGTATATAAATATTATAACCTGTGCATTATTTTCAGTGTGAAAACTCAATTCTGCTCAACATACAATTTGATACGTCATAATTTGCTAGATTCTAAAAGGCTGTTAATTAATTTACAGCTCTGGAATTGCTCCCCCAGGGACTGTGTCTTAACTTGAACCTGGTAAACTGATCCTGCTCTCTCACCATGCTGTGGTTCCTTCAACCACTTAACCACATCGTTTTATCTTTGAGACCCCAAGGGCTTCTCTGTTGACGTCTGCCCTACCCCTGAACATGCTACTTTGAAACTTCCCCTGAGCGTGTTGAGACGTGGTTCTTTCATGTTCCAGTTTCCATCACTATCTTTGATCAGACCTTGCAAGACGTTTACATAATACCCAGTTGAATAATCCTTGTAAATAACTGTGCCATTGTTGTTGTTATTATTATTGTTGTTGTTGTTAAATTATTCCCATTGATGATATATATTTTTTGTTATCTGAATTAACACTACAATGTGCCGTGATTTAATTTGCGCTTGACCGCAAATTACTGGAAAGGGGGCGGGGTTACATTTTGCTTTCAGCGGCCAACCAACCAGGTCCCTTGTGGATTGATGCGAAAGTGCCGTAGCGCGAGGGGAGGCGCATCGTTTCCGTCGCGCGGATCGCTATATTCGGCGCCTCAGACTTGCTCTAGACTGCATTCACAGCGCTACCAAGGAATAAGACGGACCTGTCGTGCACTGCCGTGCACTTTGGAAAAAGTCCGCGAGCTTTTCCTGCGTTTCGACTTTGCTTTACGTTCTCCTCGGATACGAACTTGGAACTATACAACTATGAGGCGACACACATCTTTAAGGAAACAATTTTTAGCTATCTAAAGTGAATGGACCCAAATATTGTGCTTGACTCACATTTACTATGTGTTAAATATAAGTAATATATTGCATTTTTCGATAATATTAAGCATCGCTGTCTTTCATATGATATTTGCAAAGAGTATTTTTATTTAATATTAACTATTGCAGCAACTATTGCGAAGCACAGAGGTTATTCTCTGGGGATTGTTAAATCATACTGGTTGGGAGAACCATGTCGACCTTTTGCCTGTTCGGTTATTTTCTGAGAGGCGAGACAGGGGACGCAGGACCTGTTCAAACCATAGAGTGACAGCACCTTGAGTCACTGACAACCAGCTTTTAAAAAGCCGTTTTCTTTCAGTAGTTCAGTTGGCGTGGACAGTCGTAACAGAGAGATACAGCCAACTCAATCGCAACGCTTTCCAAGGGATGGTTCTGGATTTCGTGCGCTCAGGAGCGATACAACAGCTCCTTCAGAATCCGTCTTTCTTGTTTTGGGGGAAACTGAAATTAAAAGGAGATGAGAACCGTACTCTGCTACTTCCTGCTCGTGAGCTCATACCTGATGCTTACCACTGCTGAGGTAACACAAAAGGCAAAATCGAAGTTATTTTAAAGTAACGCAAGGCTTATCTGCAGCAGGTCCATTCTAAACGCGCAGAAGCTTTTAAAACACTGCATGCCCAAACGCCCCGGTTACAAAGGTTTGGGGGGGGGCGGTAATTGGGGTCGGTATTCGAGTATTAATTACATTTTCATACACAGTAGTACCACTTTTCTATCTTTTAATCTGGTTTATCAGTATTTTGCATGCGCAGTTTTACAAACAAGGTTGCTACATTTTCGGATAGTTAGAAATTCAAAACTATCCTAACATTCGTTTTAAGCAAATAATACGGGGGAAAAAATATGCCTGCGGATGACATGCTGATAATATTAAATGATCAACAGTTTCCTTCTAATTGCAACCACAGGTACGACGAAACGATGAAACGTCATAAAAGTATGCGTTACTGTAATCATTTTAAAGTTTTTAGGTTCCTATTTAGCTGTAGATGAAGAATATGTCCTGGTGCGATGGGGCACTTGTGACCGTGTTTATTTTGAGAAGTGCTATGAGGTCTTCGTTCTTGGTCAGCGCGCCGTACAGCAAGTGCAACCAAGCGCTAAACGTGCGCTTTTCGGACGCAGCTGAACAAGACACCTGAAGAATGTTATTAATAACTCGTGAAATTATGGCAAATTACAAGGTCATTTCCAGATTAATGTTACAAGAAATTAAAAGTTGTTTAACTGGGCTCTTTTTATTTCGGCTAAAGGAACTCGGGATCCCTCCAGAGCTGATAGAGAGACTGTCGCACAGCGAAATCAACAGCATCAGCGACCTCCAGAGGCTACTGGAGATAGACTCCGTAGGTAAATTCTGCTTTATGACTTCTCGCTAAGAACTTTGCTCAAAACTAATTCGTTGCGCTGTTTGCCATGGCCAGGGTACTGCATGTTGTGTTTTAGCGGCGCAATTATTTGCATTAAGAGTCAATGCATAAAGATGCAAAAATGCAGTGCAGATAAGCAGCTCTTGACACTTGGATAGAGAATGTCGAGCAATACCAATAGGCAATTTAAACTCTTGATATGAGGTGTAGTGACGGTGTGGGGTCATTTAGCAACCATTTAAAGATACATAATAAATACATTAATTATAAATCAATTCATGATTATTGATTATTTGAAATGCGCCGCTTAAACGCGTCAGCGAATGTCAGTAGAAGTCAACCCTTGTAGTCCTGTCTGAATTTAAATTAAAGTGAAATACATGGAAATAACATCAAGCCTGATATATTGTATATTATAAATATAATAAATATTTTCACATCCATCCCCATAAAACAGTCAATGTGACAGCATGCGCTTCCTATTACAATAAATCTCCGTGCGTAAAAATAGCGCGCGAGAGGTTCCATTTGGACCTGTACAAGTTACGCTAAGGCTTTTTTAACGACATAATGATGCATGCTTGTACATTTCTGTGTTTAAAAATGTAGGCGTAGCGAGAACAACCGTGCACTGTCGCAGTTTAATGTGCGACAGTATCCTTGCAACAGTTTGCAGGGCAGCTCAGTGTTACAGCGGGAAGGTAATGTGCGCGGTTCCGTCGCGAGATGGGCGCGAGGAACAGTCACGCTCATTCTTTCGGTTCGTGCTTCTCACTCTCGTTTAGATAATGTTACAGGGCGCGGAGGCACAACATGTGTACGTTCACTTGAGCTTTTATTTACACAGGCACTCGCTATATATCAAATGTGGGTTTCCCGGCGATAAAACATTTTACGATTCAGTAGAAAGCGTACCGAAACTTCACGATCTTTATGCTCCTATTTCTAACTTATATTATATCCCCCAAAAACATCATTAACTTCAAATAACAGCATATATCCACCTTGACTTCGTTTGGCAGTTTGCTATTCTACCCTGACTTAGCTATCTGTGCAAAAAGTTCATCCACTTTCATCCACAAATTAGTTTCGAGCTCGCCAACCTAAGCCAGGAGGCACGTTAAACCTAATGCAGTTGCAAATTGTGTGTAGAGCGATAAGAGGTGTTTATAATCGAATTAAAATACTTCTCTGCAAACCGTGGAATGCGTTGGGCTGGGGGGAGGGGCTGTAACAGTAGTACTCTGATTATTATTACCCTGACATAAATCACCCTGTCCGCGAGACGGTCCGTTAAGGCGGCAAAAAAGCTGACGCCAGCGACGGAGTATTTTCAGACCTTTGTTGTAGTGAGCAAGAGAGGAAAGCTACATTGGACTATACGGATGCATTCCAGAGGCAGAGGGAGAGAGGGAGGGAGAGAGAGAGATTGCAAAACTTTACAATAAGGAATCATTTGTGTGCTTAAAACTTTGTGATTTCATTAGCATTCAGAAACAGTACCATTAGGTACAATCCTACATAATACTTTCCTGAAAATACCACTTAAGTGGAATTTAGGAGACATCGTGGTTCCATAACCCCTTTTAACCCAACCAGCAGATTACTTGTACATCTCAGGGAGGATGCAAAGCGGATATTCCCCAGGCTCTTGGGATAGGTTATACTTGGCTTTAATGCAGTCCTTTGTGGCTACTGAATCTTTTCAAGAGCTCATATGTGTTATAACTGACAGGCATACACTGATATTATAAGTAGAGGAGCTAGACTGATCAAAAAAGTTAAGTTAGTGTTAGAGAAAACACAGTTCTTGAGAAATGAGAGGGCGCGCTGGTTCTGGATCTGCTATCCATGAATTCCAACATGGAATCAGTCCCCAGAGTCCATGCTGTAAATATATCTGAACTTATGAAAGTTACACCAGAATACACTTACACTTTTAGATGCATCAATCACATCTCAAAGTCACATGAACAACTGAAACTGAGAAAGGGTTGTGACATTCTTTATGGTGCATAAGCTGCCCTGGTTTGCTAATGTACTGTCAGAGTTAAAGATGGCCAATAAGCAAAAGAAAACTTCTCTTTTAATGTGATGGCAATGTAAGGTCCACATATTTCACACATATGGATGGGGTGTAACGTCCGTCACAGCAGATTAGCTCCGCCCCCACGAGAGGACTTGGCTACAGGATCTCTCCCTCGCCTTGACACACTTGTACTCAGTGAGTTGGTAGGTTAGTACTCCTCTGGCAAGGGCTTGGTGTCTTAAAAATATCTGAAGTGTAAATGGTGGAAGATTTGGGGCTGATTTAGCACTAGGTCCTTTTTTCAGCATTATTATAATTTGGGTTCTAGTGAATAAGCTTTATGTCTTCACTTTTTACTCCTGTTAAAACTGTTTATGCTAATGACCAACGGTCGCATGCATTGTGTAACTCTTATTTTAAGTGTTGTGCTTGGAATGCATGCAAAGAAAAATCACTGGCATTCACTAAAGAGAACCCAGTGTTGCGCAGTAGCACGTTTAGACCAGCAGGGGAGACACCAGACGTGGCCTCTTACTGTTTTCGTGCCATCAGCATTTTGCCCACTCCAAAGGTCACGCAGTGTGTTCCAAAGGGGTTTATGAGTTTATAATCATCGAAACTTCACACCTTCTTTTTGCTCCCTAAATGAGTAATTATGCTTTCTCATATCAGCAGTGAGTGTTTATACTGCCTGTTGCCACAGCTGTCGTTGCTGTGTTGGAGGCAGCGAGGATCATGGCCTGACAGGGAGCCGATGAGGCTGCAGTGATAATGTGATACACGCAGGGTTTTCTCACAGTGCAGCGAGGGTACAGGACAGGCCGCCCCATCCCCACGTAGATCAGAACACCGCCAGCCTGCGGGGGAAGCCGAGAGACCAGCCCCCCCCGTCAACCCCCACCCGCCGGCCAACACCCCCGCCCCGTATCGCCGATCCGTCCTGCTCCGTCCGTCCGTCTGTCTCTCCCAGCCACCTTGCCGCTTTTCTCCTTGATGAAAAGAAAACGGCGGAGAGGCAGCGGGCTGCCATAGTAGGAGAAGAAAGGCGAAGTCAGCCTGTGAGGGGGGCACTTTATCCTCCACACTCGGCTTCTTTCAGGCCGCTGACACAGCCTGTCCCCGGGGCATGTGGGGGGGGGGGGGGTCTGCTGGTACGACACTCACAGAGACAGAAAGGAGAGAGTGAGGAGGCTTGGTGGGGGTGGTGGGTGGGGGGTATTGCTTCAGAGGCCTGTGGCAGTGACCCATAATGATAGGTGGCAGGGAACGTCCGTACACATGCTGGCTAAAAGTAGAATTAGAAACAGGCGTGTTTATTTGATGCATCATGCACATGTCTCCCCCACAAGCTCTGTTTTTGTCTTGGGCCAGTATTTAGCCTGGGCTTGAGCGGACCAGAAACAGCCCCCTTTGAATGAATGAATGAATACACGAATGAATGAATGAATGAATGAATACATGAATAATGAATGAATGACCGAATGAATGAGTGGGTGAATGAATGAATGAATACATGCACGAATGAACGAACAAACGAATGAATACATAAATGAATGCATGCATGAATGAATGAATGAGCAAACAAGGGAGCAAATGAATAAATGAATGAGTGAGAAAGCAATCAGAGGGAGGCTTGATCTTCCATGAGGAGAGTCAGGACTAAGCAACACGGACTTTTGTTGACATGCCACCTTTGTTTCCTGCCAAGGCAGGGAGTGCTATGTTGTCATGGAGATAGAATGTGGAGCTGCAGGAGGGTGTCGAGGAGTTCTGAGTGCTCCGTGGTATTCCAGGAAGACCCGCCCTCGCTGCAAACTCTGGCCTGGGTGCAGTTCTCCTTATAAGTCACATTCCGCAGATTAACCTTTCATCAAATATCTACTTTTGCCAGTACATGCCTCGCTGGTGCTTGTACTGAACTGTCTAATAAAATAGATTAGTATCAGATTGAGATTACACCAGCGAAAGTGGCCAAGTCCATATTTATATTCAGGGCACAAGGGATATTAAATATCTGTCAATTGCTATGTAAGGGGGGGAAATACAGAATGTACAGTATAGCATTTCTGAAGTGGAGCACCTAAACCTGACATGAAGCAGAGCAGAGTGTAGTCCTGTTGTTTGAATGGCTGCATATGTCTGCGTATATGCTTAAAAACACACAACGGCTTGTGTAAATCACAAGACGTATAATCAGAGTTTGGAAAGCTGGCTTAATGAATGTATGGTGACATATGTTCCCAGTGGCACTATGACATCATCCGTCCTCGACCCGAGCTAATCAAGGCGCTTCGCTTTCAGTGAAGCCGGTGACTAAAGCAGCCATTGTTTGTTGTGGAAGGAGCTTGTAAAAGCTTTGAAAGGAAAAGTGTAATATATGCTGTTTCAGTATAGCCACATGCTCGCCACGGGGGAATTTCGCCATTACCGAGCGTCAGGCAGTACGTGCCATCAGAAGGGCTCATTGTGGGTGACGGTGACCTACCTCAGGCTGGGTGACTGTTTCTTTTTTTAACTCTGTGATGTAGAAGTAACGTGTGTGCCTTGTGCTGTGATGAGGTGCAGGAAATGAGGTGATCGAGCAGGCGGGCGCGAGGCACCAGCACCAGAAGAGCCACGCCCACTCCCACGGCCACTCCCACGGCCACTCCCACGGCCACTCCCACGGCCACTCCGAGCTGAAGAGCAGCCAGCTGCATCGCAGGCGCAGGCGGAGCGTGGGTAAGGCACCGCCCGCCTTCCACGCCGTCCTCCCACGTTGTCCTTTTCACGCCGTCCTTCACACGCCATCTCATACCCCCCCCCCTCCTCCTCGTGCGGCCTGAGACGGGCCGGTTCTCCTTCTGATTGCTTCCGTTCTCCGCTGTCCTTGCTCATCTTCCATTCTCACCTCGCCGTGGTTCCGCGTACAGCAACCGCATCGCCGTGGATGTGGCGTGTGAAGGCGTGTATGTTGGTTCTCAGAATACCTGCATTTGCTTAAGACTCTGCAGTTGCATCGTATGCAAAAAGCGCATATGCATTTTTTGCATATGTCTGATTCTACAATTCATCTGTCATACAATCTTTTCTATACACACACTTGAATTTTCTTAGTTCAACACTTCCTGAAGATGCATTTTAAGCAAATAAAGGAAAATAACAATTTTCCTAATCCACTTGTTCACTGCCAGTTACCACGGAGATAGGTAGCATGTATACTTTATTACTTGAAGCCAGATAAAGTGGCTTTGATTCAGGAAATTACAGCGATTGGAAAATTGTTTTGGGCGACCGCACTCTGATAGGTTGCGGTCTGCTTATTGGGACACACATGACGTGAGCTGGAAAATATATCCCTGAGCGGCGAAATTCCTGGCATTCAGAGTTCATGTCACAGCTTGCCTGGCTGAGCGCTTCAACGAGCCAGGTACAACATAGAGGTAAAAACACGAGACCGAGGTAGAACCCCCCCCCCCATGTCTGTGTCCGCGGCCCACGCGTACAGACCGCTGCACTGGGCGTTGGGCTTTGACCCAGAGAGTAGCAAAGGCCCCGACACGCGGCCCATTACAAGACGCCCAGCTCAGCTTCTCCCTGGGTAAGTAGGGGGGTCACAGGTCATATTTCTGGCCTTGATGTCTGCTGCTCCAGCACTCTGGAGGGGCTTTGCTGGACTGTAGAGTCGAGCTTTCACAAACTCGTCTGGCTCTTTGAGCACCTCAGAGAGTCTGTCCAGCGCGGAGGAGAGCTGAGACAGACTCCACCAGGTCAATGCCGATTATCTTGCGGACTTTGTATGCTTGAGTTATGTAATCATGATATTTCACGACCTCTTTTCCCAGGTTAGAACCCAGGTGCGTTTTGCTAGATGTCACAGTGGCTTGAGATCAGTGGGGTTGGTATAGTGAGGTCTGTGTGCCACTGGCCTCTGTGTGTATGATGGGGTGAGTCCTTCTTCATGTCGTCACCTTCTCCTCCGCTCCTCTCTCGTTCCTGTGCAGTGGAGGAGGCGGTGCCGGCCGTGTGTAAGACGCGCACGGTGATCTACGAGATTCCACGCAGTCTGGTGGATCCCACAGCCGCCAACTTCCTGATCTGGCCTCCGTGTGTGGAGGTGAAGCGATGCACGGGCTGCTGTAACACCAGCAACATGCGCTGCCACGCCTCGAAAAAGCACCACCGCACCGTTAAGGTGGGTACACGTGCACGCCCATGCACGTGCACGTGCACGTGCGCACGTGCACGCACACGCACATAAGACAGGCCTACACTAGGGCATAGGTAGCCTCCTGCTTGGTGAGGAAGGAAGAGAGGAGTGTGGCACAGTTCACAGCTTAAGTAGAGCCCAGCATGGCCCAAAACTGTCTCTGGAGCGGAGCTACATTTCAGTGTTTGTTCTTCACTGTACAATAAATCCCTTGCATGAGCTGGGACTGTGTGTGTGTGTGTGTGTGTGTGTGGTTCAGTGTATATAATCACTCTTTGGTCTAAGTCTTAGTGCGAGCTGACATCTCGGTCCCGTGTGTGCAGACGTCTGCTGTGTAGGACGGTCCTGGGGGACAGCTGAACGCATGCAGGCAGTGCCACACACTGCGATTGCGAAACACGCACACCTCACGGCTTTGTGATTAGATCTGCGCAATCTTGAGTTTGTATTCAAGTGTAAAACAGAAAGGGAAAAAAGTTTCAGATTGATGTTATGAATACAACCTTAATGTTGGCACTAGCATAGCTGTTTGATCATTTGCTTTATTGTGTGCTATACGGTTATTTAATAATGGCTCTGCTGGTGTTTATTTTCGTGTACTGTACTGCCTGTTGTGGATACTTTGACAGAACATTTACGGTATGTAGCAGAACAATTTAGCTGTCTTTAGTTGTCTGCTTAGAAAACGTATCCCGAACTAGTAAAAGTACGTCAGATTCCAAACATACCCATACCAAGATACCACAGGAAACTGAGAGATACTGTACCTCCACTGAGAGATATAATACAACGCTGTAAAATACAAGGCAGTTTGAGTGTTGTCACTAGACAAGGCAGTTTGAGTGTATATCAGAGTCTTCAGTTTGGGATTTGAGGATGGTGAGAAACTGCTGTACAGTGAACCAGTGGAAGGTCATTCCCCCACCTGCATGTCAGGATGGAGGACAGTGCTGAATTTTGAAGGACGGTGGGTCATGCCAGGCTCGAAGTACAGATCGGGTTTGACAGAACTGTAGCTCAGGTGGGGATGTCACTAGAGGCTATGCAAGATGTTGGTGTAATGCTCCTGGGCTCCTGGGCTCCTGGGCTCCTGGGCTCCTGGCCAGTCTCAGTGACTGCGGGTGCAGCGTCCACTCTAGTACAGGGTCCTGAGCTGGGACCTCCAGCCAGACAGGATCAGGCATCTACACACTCTGCTCTCAACACACAGACACAGTGTATTGTATGGAACATCGTCCCTTGCCAAGTTTCCATTTTTTCAGTCCCTCCTCCCCTCTCTCTTTCACCCCCTCTCTCTCTCTTTCACCCTCTCTCTCTCTTTCTCTCTCTTCTCTGTCATCCTTTCCAGGTTCAGTTGAATGGTTCAGTTCAGTGTAGCGACCTTTCCCTGGGTCTATAAAGGGATTAAAATGGTTTGGTTCGTCTTACCTGCGTGTTTTCCTTAAAGGAGCCCAGCGATGGGGGAAGCACACGCCCTGCTTGTCTCTTTCCAGCAGCGGTCTTGTGTATTTGAGCAAATGTACTTTATGTATTTATTTTACTTATGTTTCCTCCCCTAAACAAGGAGTACAGTCTGCACAGACAGCCGCTGTTCAGCGCAGTAATATATATAAAAAATAGCAAGTGTAAATAGGCTCAGCTGCAGTGTGTGTGTGTACGTGTATGTGTGTGTGTACATGCGTGCAAATAAGTATGTGTGAGTTTGTGCACTGGGCAGGGTTGCTGTACTTTGGTTCATTGCAGTGATAAGGTTGTCTCAAAGGAAAGGCGGACGGTTGGGTGTGGAGATCAGCTTCCAGGCAGTGATCATGTTAACCCTGGAGCTGGTAACCCTGGAGCTGGTAACCTTGGAGTTGGTAACCCTGGAGCTGGTAACCCTGGAGCTGGTAACCCTGGAGTTGGTAACCCTGGAGCTGGTAACCCTGGAGCTGGTAACCCTGGAGCTGTGTGGCTGGCTGCAGGATCAGCCTTTCTCGCAGACTTGGAGCTGTGAATGAACTGTAGTTCTCTGTGCCAGCCTGTACCAGCATCTCCCAGGCTGTGTGCTCCACAGCCTGTCAGGCGTGTCCATCCCAGGCTGTGTTCACCACAGCCTGTCAGGCGCGTCCGTCCCTGACACACTTACTCTGGGACGGACATGCCTGACGGGCTGTGGAGAACACAGCCTGGGACGGACGTGCCTGCTCTCCACAGCCTGTCAGGCATGTCCGTCCCAGGCTGTGTGCTCCACAGCCTGTCAGGCATGTCCGTCCCAGGCTGTGTGCTCCACAGCCTGTCAGGCATGTCCGTCCCAGGCTGTGTGCTCCACAGCCTGTCAGGCATGTCCGTCCCAGGTTGTGTTCTCCACAGCCTGTCAGGCGCGTCCGTCCCAGGTTGTGTTCTCCACAGCCTGTCAGGCATGTCCGTCCCAGGTTGTGTTCTCCACAGCCTGTCAGGCATGCCCCGCACGCAGGAACACATGCTGCTGTGCAGCTCGCCCAGCCCTCCAGCCCTCTAATTACATAAACACCCAGCTCACCCACCTTTAATTACTCCCACCGCAAAGGGCAGAGAGTTCTGGCTCGCACCCACTTCACTGAGGAGTCGCTCCCCCCGGGCATTATGTCTCCACTAGCTGCTGTGGAAGCCCTTAGGCGACGTGGGGACATGCGCTGGGCACCTTCCTGGGCTTAGGTGACATGGCGGGTCCACCGACTCCTCTAGCGTCTTTCACTGCTGGAGTTTATCTTCTTTTCTTTGTATTTTTTGTTCTTCCTTTGCTTCCTTGATCTTTCTTTTATTTATTTTTCTTTCCCTGTGGTGAAGTGTAATTGCTCCTGTGTCTGTAATTAGTTTTTTTTTTTTTTTTTTTTCGTGCTCAGTTTATCAGATTAGTCATGTGTATGTGCTTGCTTGTGTGTGGGCATGCATGTGTGTTTGTGTGCATGCACACTAATACGGGTGTGTGAGTGTGTATGTGAGACGCAGAGTAAGTGTGTCAGTGTATGGATATATGCCTTTGATATATGATAAGTGTAAAACTGAATAGCCATTCTAAGAGGAAGTAGATTAGATCTGTGCTGTCTCCCTAGGCTCCTGATGTCAGAGGAGTCCTCACACTGATTGTGTGTGTGAGGGGGAGGAGAGGGGAGAGGTTACACACCCTCTCATCTCTGTTCATGTCTTCATGCTGTCAGGACAGCCCAGGTTGGCCTCTCGTTGTCGGTCCGTTGGTGAGCCCCTCCCCCTCTCCAACTCTCTGGTTTCTCCTTGTAGAGGCCCCACCTTTACTTATTAATGAAGAAAACCACAAAGCTTTGACATGTAGGTGCTAGCTGTGATATTCATTTGTTGAAAAGTGCCAGTTTTGTCATCATTTTAGTCCATGCTGACACCAAGTCACTTTAATGCCGTCGTCTTATACTGGCATTATGGTTACTAGTGATTCACAGACCTTAAGAAGACAGTACAGAGTAAGAACGGGTGACTGGAAGACTGTTGGTTAACACCGCATGCAGGGTGAACGTGTACCTTAAGCTGCTGGTGTCAGTAACATGAGCAGCAGACGAGTGTAATAAAGACTCCAGTAGCTGCACATCACAGTTCTGCTCAGTTCTGTAATCTCACTTCTGCTCCTGTAGGTGATCTCATGTCTGCCAGCATGGAGAGATCAACCCCCCTCCAAAAAAAGCCCTCAGCACTTTTTTTGACTGTGATGCATGATTTGGCCACTGAGGGTAAATAGCAGACTGGCTTAGTTCCATTACCCCTAATGCTGGTCTCTGAAATAATTGCCCCGCTGCACACCTCCAGGCCTGTTTTCTTTGGAAAACGAGTGAAACATTCCCTGACACTCTCTCTCTCTCTTTTCCCTGTCTACCTCGCTGTCTTTTGGGGGAATTCCCAATCCCAATTATGCCAGCCATGGACAATAGTCTCCACAGAGTGCAGCCTGAGTGGGGGGGGGGGGGGGGGGGGTCTCACAGGTCGACGCAGAGTCACGTCACCGGGGCCAGATCGGGTGGCCTTCCAGAAGCGCTCTGTGGTGGGATTCGGTTCTCAGGAGCACGGCTTTCCAGAGAGGTTAGGGCACCGGGATTTATAAATAGCACTCTGAGGGCCTCCTGTACTGAAGAGGGGTGAGAAAGAGCGAGACAGACAGAGAGAGAGAGAGAGAGAGACAGAGACACAGAGAGAGAGAGAGAGAGAGAGAGAGAGACTATATCTGCATGTTTAAGATGTTGGGTTTTCCCGCACCAGTACTGTGAAATCGACTGCTGATTAAATGTCAAAATAAATATTGGTGAGTGTGTATCGTCATGGGTAGAACAACATGTTCAGGAATGAATGAGGCGCTCAAACGTGAGAAAGTGGCTGAGGGTTCAGGTCTGGCTCTGGAAATACGTCCCAAAGCAACCCTGAACAAACCCTCAAGGGAGTGGGGGGGGGGTCAAGGGGGGGGCAGTGGAGCAGGCAGGAAGGAAAACGGGAGCGTGACCGAAATGGGCAGGACTGCAACACTGTGTGTGTGTGTGTGTGTGTGTGTGTGTGTGTGTGTGTGTGTGTATGTGTATGTGTCTGTGTGTGTGTGTGTGCATGTCAATATGAATGTTAAATCTCAACTCTCATTTTCTTATATCTGGTGTGCTCCTCATAGACAGCATCCTCCCCTCTCCTCCCTCTCCTCTCTCCTCTCTCCTCCCCTCTCCTCCCCTCTCCACCCCTCCCCTATCCTCTCCTCTATTCTCATCTATTCTCATCTATTCTCTATTCTCTTCATTTTTTTCTTCCAAAATCATCTCAAAGTAAAGCCCACAGCTCTGCATGTGCACTCTCAGTGTTCTACCTGGATTAGTCCTAAATTAAGGATGAGATTAGGCCTAAAATAAGGATGAGATTAGGCCTAAGATAAGGAGAGGATTTGTCGCTTGCCTGCAGGAGGTATAACATTGTCTCTTGGCAAGAACTCAGGATGGGATTTACAGAGCATGATTTGCACTCCACACACATTAACCCATTTTAATGTCACCTGTTATGCTGTGTGTGTGTGTATGATGACATGCTGTGTGCTGGTCAGAAGGTCCCAGCAGACCATCCACCGAACATCTTGTCTCGTGTCAGTGTTCAAAAGAGGGGGCAGCTCTGACTGAAGGAGTGATATCTGATCTGGGTGTTCATTGGATCCTGTGTGGGCAACGGATGAGCAATAGAGAGCTGGGAAAGAAAGAGACAGAGTGAGTCAGAGAGAGAGAGAGAGATGGTCAGAGAGAGAAAGAGAGATGGTCAGAGAGAGAGATGGTCAGAGAGAGAGATGGTGAGAGAGAGAGAGAGATGGTCAGAGAGAGAGAGAGAGAGATGGTCAGAGAGAGAGAGATGGTCAGAGAGCGAGAGAGACAGATGGAGACAGGAAAAGAAATAGAAAAAACAGAGGATTTCTCTGAGACACAGTCAGAGACAGGAGGATAAATGGAGAGAGACAGGGAGAGAGAGAGGAAGAGAAGAGAGACAGACAGTCCGAGAGAGCGAGTAGAATGGGTGGACTGCATGGCGGTGAGTGGCACCTCCCTCTTCGTGTTACTGTGTGCTGGAATCGTTGGAGATGTTTACAGTCGAACATTCAAACTGCAGCTGTTTGGCTCGGCAGTTTGTGAACTTATATTTCGGTTGTTGCGCATGTCTAGGAATGTATGGACAGTATGCTTGGCATGTGTGATCTCACATGTATGGAGTACACATGTACAACGCTACAAGAGACAGTATGTGTGTGTGTGTATATATATGAATGAACCTTTACAATATCAAGGAAAGGTGTTTACAGAGAAATACAGGTCTGTGTGTGTGCGTGTGTGTGTGAGTGTGTGTGTGAGAGTTTTTTTCTGTCCCTCATGTTGTGAAAGGTGAACATATATCACCCATCTAAAGTGCTGCTTTCTTTCTGATCTCCTATCAGGACGGGTCGTCTGACAGAGTTCAGTAAACATCTACAGGAGTGTATCACCTACATTTTGTAATTTTGTAAAGTAATTCAGTCTACATTCAGTTGCACATTAATTGAGAGAGTGCAGTTCTGACCTCAGTGTCAGTGTTGCACTGTTGGCAGAGACTCTGGGCAGCCATGGTGTCTTATATCAGCCAGGCTGTATGGCCAGGCTGTGTTCACTGAGTCTGCATTTTGTCAGCGTGGTTCTGTGTTTAATATCAGGTCAGTGTGAGCAGCGTACTTTGGTTTTAGGGCCAGATAGCACTGTGTGTTGCTTTGTGCTTGTGTTTGTGTTCCAGTGGGTGATGTAATTGTGTTTTTGAAGTGTTATAATTTGGTCTGGCCACATTGTTTGTGTTTCAGACTGGCTCTCCTGTGGAACAGTGTTTAGTGGGTTCAGTGTCAGGACCAGCTGTGTGGGGAATCTTCTCTCTGCTCAGTCCTGCCATTTCAGGGCTTTTAGTGGTAGGAGAAGGACTCCGTCTTTAAATGTGCCAGTATTTAATAATGCAGTATTTTTTGGCTCCACAGGCATTATTTGTTGTGGACTTGGAAAATACTTTTAACAAAAAAATCAGTATTTGTTTCAGCCAAATCCTGAATTAGTGCGTGAATTTGTTGTTTAATTGCACAGAATGTCCTGTGTGGTTTCTCTCCGATTCCTGACTGCTGCATTGACGTGTCCCATTGAATTAATCTTCAGTCCTAAGTCATTATAATCTGCGGTGTTCCCTAATGTGAAGCATGATGTGTGTCCCTGACCTCCATCTTTCTGTGGGAAACCGTTGGGTGGTTGTCAGCTTTCCTGTCAGGCTCCAGGTCTGGCTACACTGCTCCAGGTCATGTGCTCTCCCCCCTTCACCGGTGTCCACTACTTCTTACAACAGACAGTTGTGCCAAACTGTACTGAAAGCCTTTTTAAAGTCTATAAAACATGAACTTTTTTGTTTTTGTTCTGTTTAACATGACAGGATTCATTTGGGATGTGTAGTGTATAAATATGGATGGATGTGCACTGATTTTCTCTGAATACAATCTTCTGGTTTTTACTCAGGACAGTGTGCTTCATAAGGGAGATTATAAATCTCATATGATGTCTTTATATAAGTCTCTCTCTCTCTCTCTCTCTCTCTCTCTCTCTCTCCACAGGTGGCAAAGGTAGAGTTTGCGTCACGGAAGAAGCCTAAGT
This sequence comes from Brachyhypopomus occidentalis, assembly GCA_020368025.1. Classification (NCBI taxonomy): domain Eukaryota; kingdom Metazoa; phylum Chordata; class Actinopteri; order Gymnotiformes; family Hypopomidae; genus Brachyhypopomus; species Brachyhypopomus occidentalis. Next base: position 1,881,722 of record JAGXOD010001349.1, on the reverse strand, counting down.
TGAAGGAGGTGTTGGTGAGGTTAGAGGATCATCTGGAGTGTGTATGCATGTCACAGCATCATGTGACAGAACATGTGGAAGTAGACACAGGTATAACACACACACACACTCACACACACACACACACACACACACTCTGTTTGGCCTGATATCTAAATGACTGTCCAGCGATGCATCATGTACTAGTTGTCCTGCGTACATGACACTCATAAAGAGACAAGCCCCGCCCCCCACGTCCGCCTGCGCTGGGCTGTGTGAGCTCGTATGTTGGTGTGAGTGAGTGTATGGAGAGACTGAGCTGAACGCAGTGTGTGTCATAGAGTCCTGCTGGGCGGTAGGTCCACACACTCTCCGAGAGCAAAGACTAGGAGACTGAGACTGATAAGGCAGCTGAAGTATTTATAGTCTGTAATTACAGACCTTCATGCTTCTACCAGAGGCTACCACTAACTTTTTCTTTCTTTCTTTTCTTGCTTTCTTTCCTGCTTTCTCGCTTTCTTTCTGTCCCTATAAAATGTAACATGTTCAAATGCATTTTCAATATATTCCAAATAAACTGAATATATTGTGATATATTTTCAATATATTTTGTTTCCTTTGGGGTTTATTGTCCTCTTTCCCACTTCCTTCCCTTTCAGTGCCCCCCCTGCCCCACACTAACTGCCCAACCCCATTTCACACACCTGTGTTTTCAGGCCCTCATAGAGTTAAAGGTAAAAAACGGAAAAACAGAAAACAAACAATTCCATCCCATCTCAGCAAGGATTTATTGGTGACATAATAAAAATGGCAGACGTTCCCTAAAGTCCAGCGGACCCGTGGCCTCCAGAAGGTAGGACTTTAGAACCACGGCCCCATCACCCACCCGCTGACGTGGACCAATCAGGGGAGAGACGGGCCACCAATCATACCACACCCAGTGGAAGCGTCTTGGCTCTGCGGTGCTGTTGCTTGGCTGCCTGTGTCACTCAGTGATTACTCACTCACACTTGTTCACTCACACTTGTTCATGTGAGCTTAATGCATGATCACTTTGGGTGGGGATGTGTATCTGTGTGTATGTGTGCAGTACATTTGGATGAACCTGATCACAGATGTTCCTCTACCCACTTCATTTCTTCACTAACTTCTCGTCTCTACCTTCCTGCTTCGTTTTGCCTTTGCCACAATATCCTTTTTTAAATTATTTTCTTCAACTTTAAGTTCAAGTTGCAGTTGGATCTTTATGGGTGTTTATGCCGGTTCATTCCAGTCAGGGTTCACAGCTGTAGCCGCAGCAACCGTGACGTCGTATCAGCAGTCCAGCAGAACTTCATGTATTAAACTGCACAGAAGTGTCTAGAACTGTGTGTGAGTTGGGGCACTTGAGGGTAGATGTGGGGCAGTTATAGCGGTGTGTGGGCAGGAAACCGGTGCCCTGCCTGTAGACATCACAGTAAGACAAACCAGAACGTTGCAACAGGTGAAACATTAGCAAGTAAAGTTGTACTTTTAACATATTGAAAACATGTACCTTTTTTTTTTAGATTTCTTTGATTTCTATTTCATTTGATCACATCTCTTCTCTCCCTCTGCCGCTCACTATGATTTTAAGGTTTGATTGTCTTTCTTCCCCATGTAATTCCATAAACACACCAAGCACTGGCCCCACACAGATCACTTCTAACAGATTTGTGTTCACTGGTGCGTTTGCTGCTAATGTCACTATACTGAAACTAAAGTGCATGACTAGACACGTTTGTACTTAACTACTCATGACTCACAGATGGCCTGAGTACTGACCCCCCCCCCCCCCTCTCTCGTCCCCTCAGTGGATGTTAGGTGAAAGCAGGCCACACGAGGGACTGAAGAGCTGAAGGGGGCTAAAGCAAGGAAGTCACCGTGCTTCGGCGGCTCTGTGAACCTTGACCCCTGACCTCTGACCCCAACCCACTGCCACCATCATTAACTAAAAGAGATAAACTGCAAACCTGAGAGACTAAACACTAGCGCATTGCCAGTGAACCATGGTGACCGTGACGATCACGCTGGGTGGACGAGATGATGAAGTGGAGGATTAAGATGCTTCTCTGTTGTTTATGTATGACTCAAAGTAAGAGGCGAATGTCTTTTGGAGTACCACACTATAGAGGACCTGTGAACGTATTCCTTTGGGCTAGGCCGTGATCCATCCAAAGGCATGTACAGGAGCCCCAGTGGGACAAATTTACCAGGCACAGCAGCACCAGTCACAACTCCCCCGAAGGACAGAAGGAAAGAGAGAACACGGTGTGGTACTGGACAAAACGTGCACAAGGCGAAGCTTCGCTTTAAAGGACTCTGGAGGCCCCTCTCATGATCCGCATCCCTGCAAGTGAAGGGGAACTCTTGGTTTGACTGTCAGAGCTGCTCTAGAATGGTCCCTGTGCTGTGTCCATGTGGGAGGACTCTTCGTTTGATGGTCAGAGCTGCTCTAGAATGGTCCCTGTGCTGTGTCCATGTGGGAGGACTCTTCATTTGATGGTCAGAGCTGCTCTAGAATAATCCCTGTGCTGTGTCCATGTGGGAGGACTCTTCATTTGATGGTCAGAGCTGCTCTAAAATGGTTCCTGTACTGTTTCATCTTACTGCTTTACAAGGAACTGCCATTCTGAGCTTTAGAGACTAGGACAAGGTCTATTATGCAGTAATTACTTCAGAATAAACTATTTATACATAAGAAGACTCTCTGTCTCTGTCTGTCTCTCGCTCTCACTTTCTTCCTCTCTCTCCACCATTGTAATATCCAGATAGACTGGTCTTCCTGTCAACATTTATCAATGTTTTGTTGTTGTTTTTTTAACTGTCCATGAAAATGCTTTTTCTTGTCGTTGCATATTGTATCACAGCGTATCTTTAATCTCAAAAACTCGCATGCTGGCTGGAAAAAAAAAACATTTATGTTGGGATGATTTAGTGTAAGCAATAGAAGAGGAAAGATGCTTTATTTTTGTTAAGAAAACCTATTATGCTGACGTCCAGTATATCCAAGCCGGAAGTATGTTTCTTTGTTGTTCTTTTATTGTGGTGAAAAGCATTGTATGCTATCTGACTAGTAAGCTGAAGAGAGGGGGGGTGTTGCAGGAGTCTCACCTCAAAGCCGTCTGGGGCTCGCAGGACCACAGCAAAGAGAGGTGTACTGTAACTGTCCAGAATGGGTCTGATAATGGGTCTGATAGGGTCTGATAATAGGACATTCATCTGAGCCCACAGTCCCTTGCTGTCGCATCTGTTGTAACACGATCACACTGTAACAGTTTGACTGCAGTAATGCGGACAGGATGTGAACCGTAACGTAAGGACGAGCAGGCCCAGGGTCGTGCGAGCGTGCCCACACAAACATGCACAGAGACGTCTCAGACGGCAGTGCCAGGCGCTCTGAGGTGTGAGGCAACATAAGTGCCGATAAGGTGTGTTATGACTGGACTGATTGGAACTGGGGACATTCCCAAAGTAAAGTCCCGTGAAGAGGACGAATGGTCGGCCAACGAATGTTTGACACAGAGACGGCTGAGCACATGCCGACGTCCCTCGCTGAGGTGGACCTGAGGGTCTGCCTCACCACCTCTAGACAGAGCTGTCATGTAGCTGCGTTGCCAGGACGTCTGTTTCACTTCAGCCGTCTCTCCCAAAGCCAAACGCTTCGTCTGCGGTTATGTTTCCACACAAATCGAAGTCACTTCCTTACAGTTCCCCGTTCAGTCAAGGGGTCCTTGCGAGAGCTGAACCCCGTGTCAGGGACCGCCTCCCGGTCCAGCCCACTCACCTTAGCTCCTCCCCTTTCTTTGTGTTGATTTGAATAGCGGCGAGCTGGTTGGCCTTTTGTTTTCACCCATTCCGATCCCCTGTAAGCAGCTCTCAAGAAGGCAGAGAAGAGTGGAGAGAGTGTATATATGTGACCGAGTGGAAAGTATGTTGTTTGTACACAGTGTACCGAGTGTCCTACACGAAAGTGTGACGAAGTGTCTTCTGGGGGGGTGGGGTTGGGGGGGTGTTACTGCTGCTGTTTTTGTATTAAGGGCACCAATATTTCACTGAATATTAGAGGCCTATGATGATGTAATTGGTGCTATATTTATAAAGCAAGTTAAAAATGTATCATAGATGACCTTCACCCTAGCAGTTCAGCTAACGTGTTGTTGTTAATGTTCCAGTAGCTGTACTTGTAGAACAGGGACCATTGTTCATGGAGGAGACAATATTATCACTGAGCTTTATTACCTTGATTGGATGAAATAACAATGACTATAATTTATATATTTATGGTTTTAGTAATGCATTTCTGCTCATTAAACTTTATACAAAACATTAAATGGTGGTGTTCTTCTTAAGGCCAACAGCCTGGTGACATTAATTATTCATTAATGGAATCTCTCCAATCTTCTGTTACAGGATTTCAGTTAAACTTGGGTGTAAAGTTGGGTGCAAAGTTGGGTGTAAAGACAAAGTCACATTTGATTTCAATCAGATTTAAATAACAATTAGACAAGATAAGGTTTCCATAGTTCTCTGTTAGTCGACGTCTGGCCTCACCCTGGTTCCAGTTAACCTCCACCCAAATATTAACTTTCACCATGGACAAAAATATAACTTGCATGAGAAAAAGAGACCAAACAGGGAAGAATATAAATAAGCAGTTGAAGGTGTCCGCGGGGGGGGGTGGCCTTGCACACACACACAACGTGGGCGAGTTTTATTTATTTGTTTATTTATGTTGCTTGACAACATCTTTTCTCGACCCCGTGGGCTTGCTAACCCTGGAACATACCAGCGGACCACCAGCCTATCACAGTGCAGGCCCGTCCAGCCCACGTGTGAACCTTCTGGATGAAGGGATGCAGGACAAGGCTTTGAAGGCATCTGCAGAGGCTTTATTCAGGCCATGACCAGCAGCCTAACTTTGTGACTGGGTTCCTGCCCATGCTTTCTCTCTCTCCCTCGTGCTCTCACTCTCACTCTCTCTCTTGCACACACACCCCCGTCCTGCCGCTTACGCAGAGAAGACCCCGTTAATTACATTTGTAAGGAATTTAGGCCATGCAAAAATCAGATTTGGAGCAGTGAAGTGGGGTGGGGAGTTTGACCCAAAGGCCATCATTAGTTAGCATTCTGTAAAGTCAAAGCCACACACCCCCTGTCTGATTACAGGGCACAGGTCTGTGTGTGTGCATGGAGCGGAGAAGAACATATATGAATGTGTGTGTGTGTGTGTGTGTGATGACATGATCTATAGTTTTACCTTCCCTGCAGTCCCTCAGAAAGCTGCTTTGGAAGCACACTGCTTCAATCATGCTGCCATGCTTCTGTTGCATAGGAATGCCTTTATGCATGCTGCTCGGATCCCCAAGTCTCCACGAGTCTCACTGAGTCTCGCTGAGTCTCGCTGAGTCTCACTTTCACCAGTGCGAGGACATGACAATGTGCCCCAGCCTCTGATCCTCTGGCACCGACAGATCCTAAACCCTTTGGGAAAATCCCTCATTAGAAACAAGCAAAAGAAGCCGTCATATAAACAAAGAGGCCCGGAGCCTCACAGCCTGCGTTGGGAGGGCGGCGTATTGGGCGGAGGCTTAGCGACCGTAGCGGCTCCGTCAGTGGAAAACTCCGTCCTCCTGAGCGCCTTTAACCCCTGCCCTGCTGTGAAAGCGGCCTGTCAGAGAGCCATCAGGTGAGCGAAGGCGGCGGAGAGTGCAGACAATAGGGAGCGAGTGTTTACACAAGCGTGTTTGTGCTCCTTAAAACCGGCGAAGCAGACCGGACATCCTCTCCTGAGGGACTACAAACGCTCGTCCATCTCCGCCCCTCCCCCAGCCCTTTCCTTTCTTCTCACGTCTCTTGCTAGCTTCCCTTTGATCTTTCAGAGGTCTGCACTTACTCGGAGAGAGCTGAGCATGGATGCACAACAACCACAGCAGGAGTGTGTGTGTGGGGATAGAGCAGGAGTGTGTGTGTGTGGGGACAGAGCAGGAGTGTGTGTGGGGACAGAGCAGGAGTGTGTGTGTGTGTGGGGACAGAGCAGGAGTGTGTGTGTCTGTGTGGAGACAGAACAGGAGTGCATGTGTGTGTGTGTGTGTGTGTGTGTGTGTGTGTGTGTGTGTGTGGAGACCGAGCAGGAGTGTGTGAAAGACGTAGGGTTGACCAGAACAGTGGCAATTCAGAAGAACTGTCAGATTTATGAGAAGCATATTAAAAGGCTCGTAAAGTGTCTGGATTTAATGAAATTATAAATGCAGGGAGCATATTAGGCTGGCGCAGTTCTTTTGGCCTCTGGCAAAGGTCCACTAGACAGTCTAGTCACCACAGCAGTAGTTGCTAAAAGAGGGGCGCTGTCAACTTAAAATAACAAATACGGAAAAGTGTCACAATGCTCCATTTTACTGCCCCTCAGAGATTAAGAGTGATTGTAAAATAGTGAGCATTTACAGCAGAACAAATGTGGAATCCTGGTAAAACCCAAAATGTGTGTGTGTGTGTGTGTGTGTCAGATGAGTGTTTTGGAAAACACCACGCAAATACAGCCACTGAAAGAGTTCATATCTGACAACAGGCCACATTTCAGAGCTATGACAAACCCACTATAGTACGTCCACACACACTCACGAGCACACACATTACCCCCACACACACTCATGGGCACACACATTACCCCCACACACACTCACAGGCACACACATTACCCCCACACACACTCACGGGCACACACATTACCCCCACACACACTCATGGGCACACACATTACCCCCACACACACTCATGGGAACACACATTACCCCCACACACACTCACAGGCACACACATTACCCCCACACACACTCACAGGCACACACTTTACCCCCACACACACTCACAGGCACACACATTACCCCCACACACACTCATGGGCACACACATTACCCCCACACACACTCACAGGCACACACATTACCCCCACACACACTCACAGGCACACACGTTACCCCCACACACACTCACAGGCACACACGTTACCCCCATCAGCTGCTCCCTTATCTCAGAGATACTGCTGCTTTGCTGTCAGCAGACAGGACGGATGCACAAAGGTGTTCTTGTGCAGGGACATCTAAGGGGAGCTGGTGGTGGATTAGTAGACCTTGGGCTGGTGTTCAACATGATGACAGTAAAGGAGATACGTGTATGACTTGAGCACCTGTGCAGAGGCCATGCTGGCTGGACGAGCGTCAGAAGAACTCGTCCGCAACACCAGTCACCACCTGGAGAACGTGGAAATCAGAGGACCATCAAAAAATGTGTGTGAAGCAGGTGTGGTGTGTGAAGAACACACGTCGGAAGGATTTCCCTTCAGATCTCTTCTTCACTTATTGCTTTATGACTAAGTAGGTGTTTGAAGCTGTAATATGTAATATGTTTGGGGCTGCATCTATATTGCCGTTTACTTGTAATGTATTCCTGAGCGGAAGGTGAGGGTGGCTTTAGCTTAGCACTACAGAAGCACTGCAGCCCACTCTAGCTCTGTTCCCAGAGAGACAGGAGAAACTAGGTGGGAAGCATATGCTCATAATTGTGTGTGTGAGTGTGTGTGTGCGTGTGTGTGTGTGTGTGTGCATGTGTGTGTGTGTGTGTGTGTGTGTGTGTGTGTGTGTGTGTGTGTGTGTGTGTGTGTCTGTATGTGCGTGCGTGTCTGTGTATGTGTGTGTGTGCGTGCGTGGGTGTGTGCATGTGTGTATGTGCGTGTGTGTGTATGTGCGTGCGTGTGTGTGTATGTGCGTGCGTGTGCGTGTGTGTGTATGTGCGTGCGCGCGCGTGTGTGTGTGTGTGTGTGTGCGTGTGTGTGTGTGTGCGTGCGTGTGTGTGTGTGTGTGTTGCCCCTATCTCTGGCTTTTCTGTTCTTTCCCTTTAGCTGTGTCGTGTTCCCATGCTCCCTTTCGTCTTTGTGCTGTTCTCACTTCTGTGTTCTGCTTGATGTGTGTGATTTGAGGTTCCCCCTGTGTGCAGCTGAAAGACCCCTTGGGGACTCTTTGAAAACCACTTCGAGTGGTAAGACAGGCCTTACTGAGTGACTGGTGACTGGTAAGCCAGCAAGAGAGGTTGCCATATAATGCAGGAACCCAGACACTAGGGGTGCGTCAAGGCACAAACATGTCGGCCCCAGAGTCCGAGCCCCAAATACTCTCACCCTAATGCTGCTTTGCATGACAAATGAGTGTAGATATTTCAATAAGGGGGAGTTTCTCCTCAGTTCATTGCTATCAGAGCCTTGCTCCACCCACCGCTGTCTGGGTTAATATGGGTGGAGGAGTAGTGAGGAGGAGAGCCATGCACGAGTGATCTGCTCCTACGTCCACTCAAAATCCACAGTCTTTAATTAAGCAGGATCCCTCGAAGCTCAGGAAGGAAGCGTTAGGTGTTTCTGCATGACTGGAGAGTTCGGCTGTGGACTCCATCTCCGAACCCTGCAGAGATCCAGTCTCAGGCTGTGTTTTTGCTCACGTCATCAGCGCTTCAGCAGAGCCCACTGGCTCCGTGTCTCCTCGTCCCCCTCTTTTCCTGTTCTGCAGTTGAACGTCCTGCCCTCTGGCTATTCGTTCTGACCCCACTCAGCAACAGAGCTTCACACTAACTGAACAAAGAGCACAAACTCCTCACCTGCCAACCCACGAGCCATTTGATACTGTGTTTTTTTTTGGATTGTTTTTTTTTTTTCCTTTTTAAAAACATTTGTCTTTGGGACAAAGCTGCAAAGGTCTCCAGTGAATGCACTGGACTGAATGAACAAAACCTCCACTGAACATGAAATGTTGATAATGCCGGTGACGTCCTTTTCAACGCAGCCAGCCGTGTAGTCACTGCTGGGTTTACAATTACGCCTTTGGTAACTGCTCTTACCCAGAGCGACTGGCGGCTTCGAGCACATTACAGGCATACGTGAATGTTAGTGCCTTACCCAAGCACTCTTACTGGTACAGCACAGAGCACACTAGTATAGCATACTTCACTACACGCATGCGAAGAAGGCATTAAGACGTCCGACATTATGGTGTCCCGAATGTTTCCGCTTGTGTCACTCTCACACTGATGAATTGTGTCACTTTTCAACACACTGACTGGACTGAAAGACTGAGTTGAAATGGTAAATTACCCTCTTAGATTTGATGGAAAAACACTAGACTACCTTTCATTGTGTGTTTATACCCCGACAGGGCGGCTGCTCTGTCAGTTTTAAAGCCTGGGAAGTGATCAGGGGCCACTCGCATGGACAGGTAGGGGTTTTACTGCTTTTGTTCGCTCCTCGTTGAATGGGGGGCTCCAGCTAAGAGGTTGTACTTTGGGCATTTAGCTGCTGAATGAAAGGTATTTAGAGAGGCAGATTGAGACAGAGAAGGAGGGAGAGGGAGGTGGTGCTCGTAATAATGGGCTGATTGAGTCCCTGTGGTAAGGGCGTTAAGGGAAGACAGAGGGTGATGGATACACATGCGTAAATCCCTGTGGTAAATTGATGGCTGATTAAGTGGTGAGTCTCCAGTTTAGTCCATTGAGTTAAGCATCCCCCACCAGGCAGAGCTGCTTCCCTGTAGCTAACACTCTGTGTGAGGCTATACACTCCAGCATAGTGAGGCCCAATAACAATGCTCTCTCTCTCTCTCTCATACACACACACACACACACACAAACACAAACACACGCCCTAATTCACATAACACCACAATATACTGATTGACGGAAAGATTAGATGATTAAAATGTATATTTTGCTCAAGGGAAATTTGAATTTAAAAAGACAACACACAATTACACTAAAATAACACTATTGAATAAACAGTGAAAGAATAGAGAATAGAAAGAATAGTGTTTTTTCTTCTTAAATCATCACAGTATGTTTAATACCAATCAATTTTGATGGTAAAAAATATTTATTATCCATGTACAAGTTGCAAACAGAAACAGATAAATATTAGAGTTACTGAAGGGAAGTGGGAACACAGGAAGTTGGAAAACAGGAAGTGGGAAAACTTCCAATCACTCAACAAGCAAGTGAAAGTGTATAGATCAGAGAGGAGACAATGTTGAACCAATCGGAGTGAAGACAATGGACACATTGAGATGGACCCTCACATATAAAACTCCACGAGGATACATTTAAATATATATATTTTTTAATTAAATAATTTCTGTGTTTAAATCTGGACCTCACACAGTGGATTCCTCTCCAGTCCAATTTCATGTTGTTCAGCAAATGTGAGTACTCATTAGAATGTGAATACACATTAGAATGTGTGTACTCATTAGAATGCACTCCTTCACTCTCATTAGACTTGGTGAACATGTGAGTGGGACAGATGTTGATCTTATATGTGACATTTATTGCTACCTCACTCAGATATGAGACCCTTCCATACTGTCAGCTGCGAACTACAAAAAGTTGTTTCCTTCCAGAACGTGTCCAGTGTTTCTGACCCATTACACACACTCCTGACCTCGCTGAGGCCACATGCTTCCTTCTGTGCTTCCTTTTAGTGGAAATTGTGGAATTTACTGCACGTTCAACAATGATTCCTGAAGGTAGCCATATTGCGTTTGATGTGGAGTTGACTGTGTGAGGACATTGTATGATCTGACGAAATTAGAACTTTGATTGCAGGGTTAAAGAGAATTTATGGTCGGTCTGTGTCATCACAGTAGTTGCTTTGTACATTTTCAGAGCCCAACAGCTAGCACTCTGTGTCCAGTGTGTGTGTGTGTGTGTGTGTGTGTGAGAGAGAGAGAGAGAGAGAGAGAGAAAGAAAACAAATGCCAAGAAGGATCTCTAGAATTCCACCACTGAAAAGCTGAAACACTTTGCTTCTCTGTTACCATTTAAATAGTTTCCTCATTACTGTTTTATCTTTCAGTCTTTTAACCTTTTAATATTTTAATCTTTACTGTGCACAGTCATGTACATTTTTGTAAGTAAACACTGTTTCAGAGATAGAAAATGGAATATCAGTTACTAGTGATAGTTTTGTAGTACATCATTTTTTAGGAGTTTGTTTGTGCATGTGTGTGTGTGAATATTTGGAGAGATCAGGGTGCATTATATCTGGTAATATTACTCATAATTGCATCTGATAATAAATGGAAGTGAGTTCATAATGTTTCATGGTGCTCTTGGTTAGGTGCTGACAGTTTGTCTGGTGTGATCTCAGAATCTGGTATCCACTGACTCAGAGATCTTATGTCTGATTTCCCTGATATGTGTGGAATACCTCTGGGGCAAAACTACTCATGTGTTTGTCAGCCTTGATGCAATTATCGCTCCAACACAGAAGCCAGCCAGACATCTATGCAGAATGTGATGTCATTCCTGCTCAAATGTGATATAATTTCTGCTCAAATGTGATATCATCCCTACTCGAATGTGATATAATTTCTGCTCAAATGTGACATCATTCCTGCTCAAATGTGACATCATTCCTGCTCAAATGTACAGGGCCTGCTTGTCCGCAGGCTTCGTCTCTGTGTGGCGTCCTCACACTTTAACACAGATTGCTGAGCACGGCTGTTTTCCACTGAGCGTTTCCTCTGTGCGGGACGCTGGGTGGAGTCGGAGTGGAAAAACAGACAATGGTGACTGGGCTGAATGTGAAAGAGACGCCAGAATGGTGGAGACGTCCTAACGGGAACAGGAGGGTTACTGCTGCTGAGTAACTGGAGAGTAGACAGGAAGCATGTAATGGATACATGGGGCATTTTGATTCACAGTATCTGAATTCTGAATTCTCTTTCTCTCTTTTGAATTCTCTCTATTTCTCTCTATTATATATATATATATATATATATATATATATATATATATATATATATATATATATATATATATATATATATTGCTGTATATTTTAAAAACAGACCAAACTCAGTTCAGTTTCTGGAGACTCTGTCTCTTCTTCACTCTATATGTACAGCCTGAAAATTTTGGAGTTCAAAACTGTAGTACCTAGTTGGTGCCTGTTTTATCTTAATTGCTGGATCTGTGCAACTTTGTTCTCACATTTCATCAGTGTTTTTAAGGCCTGCATCCAATTTAATTTCATAACATCTTATTATCTCCTTAAAATGGAATCCTGGAGAGTCCACCACATGGCCAACACGCACACACACACTCAATCTAGAGTGACCAATCAACCTAAGATGCATGTCTTTGGACTGTGGGAGGAAACCGGAGTACCCGGAGAAAACCCACGCAGGCACAGGGAGAACATGCAAACTCCACATAGAGCAGCCCAGACCGAGAATCGAACCCAGACCGCCTTGCTGTGAGGCGACAGTGCTAACCACCACACCACCATGCCGCCCACCTCAATAAATTAATAAATCAATTTTTCATCAGTTACTGAGTTGAAGCAAAATCGTTCTCATGGTCACTCTCATTGGATGAACTGCATATTTCCTTTGAAGCACTTGAAGCAGATTTTACTGGGCTTTTACCAGTCTGAAAAGTAGAGATTCTTCGCTTTCAGCTGACACCTAACATCTACATCTACCTGGCATATCTTCCTACTCAAAGTGAAGTGCACCCACAGCGTCAGTAAAATCACTCCAACCAACCAGAACAAACACAAGACAATCTAAGATGGATCCAGTGCCCTGACTGAAGACCATCCAAACCACAACACCCAACCCACATCATCGCCGTCTTACGAAGAGTCAAGACATAACACCACACACATCACAGCTGGTAGCTACATGCGCCATGGCAACCGAGGTTATAGGTCGCGGAACCTTCTGCCTTGGTTTTGTTTGGGCGCTCTGCCAAATAGCAGGATTATCAAATCTAGATTTCACACCAGTCTGGCATGTTAGTGTTTTTGACATGCTCAGGATGCAGCAAAGAAAATGTGCATATTGCTCATTGCTTGCAGCGTGCACAGATTGCATTTGCAAGGTAATCTAATAGAGACACTGGTGCAAGCTACAGAAACGGTAACACATGTAACTCTGGTAACACTGGTGATTGTAGTGTGCTATGTTTGAACCTTTCAGCTATAATTCACGCTAAGCTCTGAATTCATATTGTCATTTCAAGAGTTCAGATGAAAAGGCATCTTGAAATGTGTCTACTGACCACTTTGTTCTCTGGCTTTGGATGAAGTGAGTCCAGTATATGACCAGGCAGCTGGGGTGTTCTCCCCCGCGGGGAATGATGAAGACTGATGAACGTTCCCTTCCCTTTCCTTGTCATCCATCCAAACTCTGTAGACAGAACTTCCTCAGACAGAATGACTTTTGTTTTATCCCTCAGTAGGGATGGAAACTCCAGCTTCACAACAACATCAGAGCGTGAGTCATAGGATGGGTTAAAACCCCACACACACTGCTGTGCAGAAGCTAGTGATTGCCTCTATCTATCTATCTATCTATCTATCTAGATATTTTTTCATATTTTGTCTTCCATTGTTTACTTCTTTGTTTATACTAAACACAGAAAATAATCTTGATCATTTTCGGTAGTTTCTGTTTATCCTCTTTCTGCACATGTAATATGTTGTGCCTTCTTTGATGTTGGTAACACCTTTGCTTGAACCAAGGTGTAATTATGCTGGATGTCCTTCTTTACATGCTTATCAGGCAAAGTTCTCCTTCCACTGATCGTTTACATTTTCCCTCTTTAACACCTCTAAAAGGTTCTGTCTTATCCTGTCTTGTCCTGTAATTGAACAATAGTGGGAACACATAAAAAATACCCCTTGGATCAAACACTTCAGACAGAGTCTCAGCTCTGGTGACAACACTCTTCATGTACCCAAAAAAAGAAAAAAAGTAAAAATAATTGCATATCAGTAAAATGTTTTTTGTTCATATTGAAATGATGTTATTCGTTTATTCTGTTGAACTAAATCATTCTGAGCACCGTGTGCCTTTGACAATATGAGCTGACCTCAGACAGTCAGTCATAAATAGTTCAATCCTTTCCAGCATGTTAGTCAGCACTTATTCAGGAACACATATGCACATTCCTTCGATAAACCTTGCGGTGAGACAGTGAGATAATGAATCATATTAGAAGAATGTCTGCACAGGAAACACATGAACCTTAATTAATCTCACAACAAACTGCATCTGGCAGAATCTCATGACAAAGAACAAAAGCCAGAGACATATATCATATATGATAAGAGTGTGTTTTTTTTTTACGTGGCACATTTAGTAAATAAAAACAATCTAAGTTGTAATCCAGGAGAAATGGAACAGGTCTCAGTGGGAAAGATGGTGGTGGGTTTGTTGTACGTTGAGCTTGACCATGTGACCATGTTTCCTGGACCCCTGTGGTGAACTGATCAGCCTCAGGACGTGTGGGGTTGGTAGATGTGCTGTCAGAAGGCTTGTGGCATGACAGGAACATGTCCACATCAACATGACTCTAATTAAATACTTAATTTACTTAATTATTCATGTGTAATTATTGTATTCGTTTATATCAATATATATATATACAGTTGCTATACAGTAAATATTTCCTGAAAATCTGATTTGCATTGATGTTGCCAAAGTTGATCCATTGCTGTAGAATTGAATTTGTTTTACTTAGCAAATACCATTACCTAATGCCTGTGTGCTGTAAGGGAGTGATGTATAGGTGAGTTTGTAAGACTCAGGAGGAGTCCTGAATAAGAGAAGACCAGACACAGGTAGAGAGACTGAGTGAGAGAGAGAGAGAGAGAGAGAGAGAATGATAAGATCAACAACATTGGCCTTTAGTAGTTGTGAAAAGAACTATAATTGCATTACAGACTGAACGTCAGATGAAGATGTTGAGAAAATGAGCAGTGATGAAGGAGAGAGGAGGAGGAGGAGGAGGGGGGGTAAGCTGCTGGTACCCCCCCCATAGCTCAGGCCCATACAGCCCTACATGAACAGAGGATATGGTTACAGCCTGTCCTGAATCTGTTTTGTTTACTGTGTGTTGATACCATCAGTGGAAAACACAGCTTGAAACTCACGCATAGGGCCCTGTTCACCTCTGCCCAACCTTGTGCATGATATGAATGCGCTAGTGATTCCAACCCCTGCAAACACTGCAAACCTAACAACTGAATCACAGCGCATATATATTCATTGTAGATTCAAGATGCATTTGATTCAACTGTGACTCATTTGTTATGTGTGTTGTAAATCTCATGTGAATCTTGGGCATTTATCTGTCAGTCAGCAGCACTACAGATAGGCAGGACTACAAATAGGCAGGACTACAAATCCCAGCCCAGTACGGTTATCAAAATGACTCATGGTCTGCATCTTTCTATGTTCTTTGTGCAGCTTTAATGTTATATGTCATAAGATCTGTTCACAAAGTCTATGAAGGCGTAAATATAGTTAACACCCTGATTAGCAGGCTAATTACAGAGGTAGAGGTCTGACCGTTTGGTGAGCAGTGATTTAACTCAGGGTAAGCCACTGTGTATGCTATGACAGAGGGCACAGTTGCGATTCAGGCTTTGTCAGTAGGAGACCTTTCTACATGTATTACAGACAGTGCACCGTAGACTGAGACCTTTCTACATGTATTACAGACAGTGCACCGTAGACTGAGACCTTTCTACATGTATTACAGACAGTGCACCGTAGACTGAGACCTTTCTACATGTATTACAGACAGTGCACCGTAGACTGAGACCTTTCTACATGTATTACAGACAGTGCACCGTACACTGAGACCTTTCTACATGTATTACAGACAGTGCACCTTAGACTGAGACCTTTCTACATGTATTACAGACAGTGCACCGTACACTGAGACCTTTCTACATGTATTACAGACAGTGCACCTTAGACTGAGACCTTTCTACATGTATTACAGACAGTGCACCGTACACTGAGACCTTTCTACATGTATTACAGACAGTGCACCTTAGACTGAGACCTTTCTACATGTATTACAGACAGTGCACCGTAGACTGAAACCTTTCTACATGTATTACAGACAGTGCACCGTACACTGAGACCTTTCTACATGTATTACAGACAGTGCACCGTACACTGAGACCTTTCTACATGTATTACAGACAGTGCACCGTACACTGAGACCTTTCTACATGTATTACAGACAGTGCACCGTACACTGAGACCTTTCTACATGTACATGTATTACAGACAGTGCACCGTACACTGAGACCTTTCTACATGTATTACAGACAGTGCACCGTACACTGAGACCTTTCTACATGTATTACAGACAGTGCACCATACACTGAGACCTTTCTACATGTATTACAGACAGTGCACCATACACTGAGACCTTTCTACATGTATTACAGACAGTGCACCGTACACTGAGACCTTTCTACATGTATTACAGACAGTGCACCTTAGACTGAGACCTTTCTACATGTATTACAGACAGTGCACCTTAGACTGAGACCTTTCTACATGTATTACAGACAGTGCACCTTAGACTGAGACCTTTCTACATGTATTACAGACAGTGCACCTTAGACTGAGACCTTTCTACATGTATTACAGACAGTGCACCGTACACTGAGACCTTTCTACATGTATTACAGACAGTGCACCTTAGACTGAGACCTTTCTACATGTATTACAGACAGTGCACCGTAGACTGAGACCTTTCTACATGTATTACAGACAGTGCACCGTAGACTGAGACCTTTCTACATGTCATTCTGAGAGAACATACATGTTGTGACGTCTGAGAGCTGTGCTCGCTAAGAAGGCCTAGATCCTACACTTACCATTAACAACTTACACAGAAGGTGAGGGAGGGGTGTAAAGTGTGTGTGTGTGTATGCGCGTGTGTGTGTACGTGTGTGCGTGTGTGTGTGCGTGTGTAGGTGTGTGTGTGTGTGTGTGTGTGTGTGTGTGTGTGTGTGTGTGTGTGTGTGTGTGTGTGTGTGTGTGTGTGTGTGTGTGTGTGTGTGTGTGTGTGTGTGTGTGTGTGTGTGTGTGTGTGTGTGTGTGTGTGTGTGTGTGTGTGTGTGTGTGTGTGTGTGTGTGTGTGTGTGTGTGTGTGTGTGTGTGTGTGTGTGTGTGAATGAAGGAGGGGTATGCAGTCATGTGTGTGTGTGTGTGTGTGTGTGTGTGAATGAAGGAGGGGTATGCAGTCATGTGTGTGTGTGTGTGTGTGTGTGAATGAAGGAGGGGTATGCAGTCATGTGTGTGTGTGTGTGTGTGTGTGTGAATGAAGGAGGGGTATGCAGTCATGTGTGTGTGTGTGTGTGTGTGTGTGAATGAAGGAGGGGTATGCAGTCATGTGTGTGTGTGTGTGTGTGTGTGAATGAAGGAGGGGTATGCAGTCATGTGTGTGTGTGTGTGTGTGTGTGTGTGTGAATGAAGGAGGGGTATGCAGTCATGTGTGTGTGTGTGTGTGTGTGTGAATGAAGGAGGGGTATGCAGTCATGTGTGTGTGTGTGTGTGTGTGTGAATGAAGGAGGGGTATGCAGTCATGTGTGTGTGTGTGTGTGTGTGTGAATGAAGGAGGGGTATGCAGTCATGTGTGTGTGTGACCTCCTGGCCCCTTTCCACTCAGGTACTCTGCAAGTGAGGCCTTTCCTGTGTTTGGCTTTTTGCCGTCTGATCAACATTTTTATTACTAATAAATCTTTTCATAGAGAGGCCTCAGGTGTGATTCATTTCCAGAAATTCCATGACAGAAACCTCGGTGTCACACCTAAGGGACAAGTTGGCAGTGCTGTAGCTTCTAGAGTGTGCTGTAGTGTGCTTCTCAATGAGCCGAATACGTCTTCATTATATTTACACATGTAATTATGGCACTTTGCAGATGGTCGTCTTCAAAGCAATGTGCAATGGCGCTTTAGATCTGATCTCGAAGTATCCTTAGCCAGTACAAATAGGCTAAAGTCCAAAAATACCCTTATCTGACACACTGGCAAAACCAAGTGCCAGTGCTGGACCCCAGGATGAGAGATACAGTACAATATAAAACAATACTACACAACACAGTTCAAGATCAGTCAGGTCACGTCAGGTCAAGAGCGAATACATAACCTTCATACGAGCGCCTGATTAGGTTTAATTAAAGTGCTTTCCAAAGAGATGAATAACATATTTCAATAAAAGCAGGATTAGTGGTCAGTTAAATCCTGTACAAATAGGTCTTCACTCAGAGGTTGGGGTCAGCGAGGGGCAGGGGAGGTCATTCCCCCACCTGGGGATCCGGATGGAGGACGGTGCTGGTGCTGGTTGGTGAAGGATGGCGGGTCAAGCCGGGTCGCGCTTCAGACTCGAAGGGCTCGAGGTAGAGATCGAGTTTTTCCCGGTGCCATCAAGTAGAAGCGAGAGCAGGTCCATTTTTGGCCTTGGATGCGAACATCACAGTTTTAAATCTAATATGAGCAGCTACAGGAAGTCAGTGAACACAGGAGTGGTGCGACATGGGAAAATTTAGGAGCACGGAGGAGCAGATGGGCTGTGGCTCTGAACCACAGCAGAGTTGCATTACCTACATCAAACATATATCGTAAATAAATCGGAGTCGTACACGGGTCTGATTACGTCGGTGTAAAAATAGACATCGAGAATGTCCTGTTACGCATAGCATTCTAAAGTAAAAATACTGACTTCTGCGTAAATCTCGCTGATTTAAATACCTGGTTGTGTCAGGTAAGATCTAGGTAAGGGCAATTTATTTATGATTTAATGGTGTTTGGCATCATGGAGACCTGTCTGAAATGGACTAACAAAATACTTTAACACCTCAGCCCAGCAATGCAGTGCTGGTTTTGCCTGAAAAGCCTGATTTTGCTCTCGTTCACATGCGTACACTGGCGCTGTCCCTGGAACCAGCGTGGACATGTGCGGGTGGCCGGACAGTAACGAGAGAGCGAGCCGTGGGACGGCTGGACGGCTGGACGGCTGGACGGCCGCCAACTCCAAACCTCCTGATATCCGTCTGTTGTGGCTTAACACCGCCAGACGTCTATCATCATCCATCGTATATATCCCAATGAAACACACTCATAAATAACACAGAGCGCCTTTAGTGATAACGGGCACTTTAAAAACGAAAATCTGAATTTACATGTTTAAGTGTTTGGGGTTCACGCTGTATGAAGACTGTGAAGCCAGACCCAGTTCTCATCTGCAGCTCAACTGCCGAAGACCTAAAATCATTTCATGGCAGTAGTGTGTGCAGCTGAACCCAAAGCCCTCTGGGGACGGCTCTTTGCCCAGAGGGCTTGGAGTGCATCTTTGGCATAATGCCCAGACACTTGAATACATCAAATTCCTGCTTTCAGGGACAGGCTTCCCAAGTCACTCTTCAAAGAAGCCCAGCTTTAGAGGACCCTTGCCACTGACACATCACACTATAGACAGCCTCTGTCTTCTGAAAAGACCTGCCTGAACAAGCACTGCACTTCAGCCACAAGCTGATCTCAGTCCAACTCTCCTGCCCGTTAACGAGAGGGAGAGAAGTGGTTTAAGAAAGAATGACGGCAGATAAAATGGAGAGAACAGGAAACTATGTGGGATTTTCCCATTTTATTGGCCCGCATAATTGGAGAGCAGCCAGTGGAAAATTCTGCTGGAAAAGGTATACGTCAAGTCAACTTTATAATTAGTTTACTGTGAAAGTGGTAGGTATGTAATGTCTGAATTCACAGCGCTTAAATTTAATTGAATCTAAGTATCTTAGTAAGCATTTGTATGCCTTTGTGAGTGTTTCTTCACTCTCTCTCTCTCTCTCTCTCTCTCTCTTTCATGTCAGGGACTGACCAGTTTCCGGAACTTTCCTAATGCTACCATTGTTTCACTCCATGTCATTCTTGGGATAGAAACTGCAAGGCTTCATTATGAGTCTGGGCCACTCTGCCTCTGGTCAGACCGTACTCAGCAACCTTAATCCTGGCACGTGTGCTGTTCTAGGCTGTGGTTGTTGGCTGCTAGTTAATTCTTGCAATAGCCTGTAAAAATATGTGGGTATTATTTCTTTTTCTGTTTAGGCAAGGTATCTAAATCACTGTACATCAATTTTAGCTCATCTCCTAACTATTTTAGACCAGTCAGTACTCAGTAGCTCAGTAGCTATCCCAGAGGCTCTCTAGTCCAGTCCAGAGGTCCATGCTCCGGGTTTTCTGGGTCTCTCATGCAGCCCCTCCCTGGCCCATCCCACAGATAATTACCCACACCTGCAGCTCATTCACGGGCTCGTTCATGCACATACACTGACAGGTTGCCAGACTCTGTTGCGAAGTCTTACTTATGTGTCACGGCATCTCTGTTCCCTGCAGACAAGCAGCCTACAGCTTCTCAGTCGTTAGGACAGCATATTGCACATAGGGCTGTAGATAAGGGACGTCTACTGCCAAGGTCAGCTGACCTTTCACCCTGTCGAACAGCCACACAAATAGGATGCAAGGAATATATAAAATATGCTGGTTGGCATGTCTTCACTAGGCCCTGTCTGTCTTCAGATGAACTTCTCTCTCAAAAGGTGAAGGAATATTGGCACGGTGTACACAAACGTCTCGTCAGCGAAACAAGGGCATGTCTTGTTTCAAGAGTACAAAAATGTAAATGAAATGTATGAGCCCAACCTGTTCTGAGTTGCAGCTTTAGAGAGAGGAGTGTATTCGTTTAGAGAGAGGAGTGTGTTCGTTTAGAGAGAGGAGTGTGTTCGTTTAGAGAGAGGAGTGTATTCATTTAGAGAGATGAGTGTATTCATTTAGAGAGATGAGTGTATTCATTTAGAGAGAAGAGTGTATTCATTTAGAGAGAGGAGTGTGTTTGTTTACAGAGATGAGTTCGTTCGTTTTTAGAGAGAGGAGTGTATTCATTTAGAGAGATGAGTGTATTCATTTAGAGAGAGGAGTGTGTTCATTTAGAGAGCTGAGTGTACTAGTTTAGAGAGAGCAGTGTGTTCATTTAGAGAGAGCAGTGTGTTCATTTAGAGAGAGCAGTGTCATGCTTGTCATATTTTATGTATGAAATACACATGCATGCAGCAATAAGTAAAACTCTTAGGTATTCAGACCTTTACATTTACACGTGCAGCGTTTAACATGCGCTCTTGTCTGGACTGACTTACAAATGTGCTTTGTCGTTTATTAATGGAATGTATCATGGCCAGTTAGAGTCCACTATACCTACTGAAGTATGTTAAAGATGTACAATACCAAAGATCAATCAGCACAAATTCCTGGGAAGACGAAACTCGGTAGTGCAGTTCAGGACGTTTCAATAAGAGCAGAGTGGTTGTTTACAGCACAGATGAGTCTTCAGTCTGCATTTGCATAGCAAGGGACTCGTCTGCAAGGGACCACATGTTCATCCCATCGTCTGGGAACCTAGAGAGAGAAGCGTCTTCATGCTCGTCATCCATGAGACCTGAAGAATGAAGTCCCAAGTGCTCGACTGGCCTTAGACCGCTGCCATCATGGAGGTAGGGGCTTGCTGGCTCGACGTACGACGTCTCACGCTGGGTCCCATGTGTCCTGAGGACACGGCAGAGACAAGTTCCTGAAGGTCAAAAAGGACTCGAAAGGACCGACTCTGTAAGACGCATGAAATGAAAGTTGCTCATCTGAGTAACTGTGAGAAGAGGAAGGACGAGCTCTCCTGTGTCACTGCTAAGATTAGAAAGCAGAGGCTGTGGACATGTTTGACAAGAAGGACTGATGGCCTCAGGACCGAGACACTTCAGTCACGCTAGTGTCAATTAACAGAGTCCACACTGATTTGCCAGACTGGAATGTTCAGTTTACCTTTACTTTCATCTTTCTGTCCTCTTAAAGCACAGATTTGTGGTGAGTATTTACTTTGAGTCAAGTGCATGTGCTCATCAAACTTTCATGAGTTTGAACTTTTTGAGGGATTTCAAAACATTGCTCCTTTACTTGTATGTTTGTGAGGAAAGGAATCAAAATTTTAATTTCATTCAGACATTTACATGTAGTTCCTAAATGTTTTTGTTTTCTTTTTACCAACATCACCCGGGCTGCTTTGCACTTGCTCATTCCTCTCACATTCAAGTTTTATCATTTTATACGCCAACATCACAACGACAAACTTAAAAAAGGCATGTTCTGTGTTAATAGATATCGACTGCATCAATGTGGCACAGTGCAACTCTACAGATAACTCTTACTCTATAGTACTGAAGTAGTTTTTTATAGCTTAGCTCAGTTTTACTCAGCTACCTCCTGTGAGTCAGTATTATGTAATACCTATACCTACCTGAGCTGCTGGACACACATCTCACCACTGCTCTTTGGCCTGTAAAGGAGGATTTGGTTGTTTGTGATCCAGTGGGATTTAGCCTAATGCAGGGCTCCGATAACATCTGACCAAGCGTTACTTAGCTAGCATATCAGCTAGGGCTCTATGGGCAGGTGATTCTTGCCAACCAAAATGGTCCAGCACTAAAGCTTTGCTTAATCTCATTCCATGACTTCTTCTGCTGGGGCACAAGAAGGCAGCAATTACATCTTACTTCAAAGGTGCGGCCCAGTAAAAGAGCTCATTCATGCCTCCACCTCAGCCAAGTCCATCTTCCACCTCCACCCTCCGTCCATAACCTCCACGTTTATTTAGATGAACGAAACAAGTGTAAAGCACAAATAATGTTTGGCTTGGCATGTTTCAGAACATGCCTCTATTGACTCTGAATGGACCGAAATATCGCATCAAATGTATTTTTATAGCCTGGTTTTGGGAAAATTGTTGGGGGTGTGTTGGGGGGTGTAGGACTCGTATGAGTAAGGACTGTAGTTCTACTGAGTGTGCATACCACTGAATTTGCAAAGTGGGCCTCTACACCAATCCCAAAATAAGCCCAACGAGAGATGCCCTGCTCTGAGTTATCTGATGTATGCTAACTATTAGATGTTCAATTAACAGAGTAACCGATAGTTTGCCATGTCAACAGTAAGCTGTGTCATCAGGCTGTGCGTATGCTTCCCTTAGGGCAGGCCTCTCTAACCGCAGAGCAGACTCAGGTCAACTGCTGAAGACAAATTTAGTGAAGTGTATATGCTTAGACATTTTAGTTCTGTTTTATGAGGTCTATTTGATCTTCCAGTAGAATAAGAATATTGTATAATTTACGATATTTGAAAAATATCGCAATCTTATTTTAGGATAAATCTCCAGCTTCTAATGTCCTGGGAAATGTCCTGGGAAAACTGCGGTGTACAGTTTTGAATGAACATCTGTTGTAATTTTCCTTTACAGTTTATTCTAACAGTATTGCATGGACATTAAATGATCATATTTCTGGATGTGCATGCTTTTCCCATCTGCTAAAGAGGGTTCACTGTCTGGTGAGCCCTCAGCTTTAAATCTGATCCAAAATACAGACTTGCCATCACCTCTCTTGTAACTTCATCAGGACTTCAGTTACCAAGGAACTCGGGCTATAAACAGTTTGTGTGTGAGTGTGTGTGGTAGAATTAATAGTGTGTATAGAAGTACGTCCAAGTGTGTTTGTGGAGCGAACCTGACACTTCATGGCCCTTCACTACCACCACACGCACACACAAACACACACACACACACACAGCTCCATAGTCTAGAATCAGAAGTGGCCCAGTGGAAGCGGCACAGGCAGGCAGAACCGTGACTAATTCCGCTGGTTATGTCGGTACTCTCTGCAGTACTGGTGTTACAGTGCATCTCAGGTGTCTCCAGTCATTTCATCCTACATGGCACAGATGGTGCCGCCCCCCCCCCCACAAGAGCAGACAGTCCCAGACCCACATCACCCCACCCCTACACGCCCCAACACTCCCCAGGGTCCTGCAGATTAGACTGGGTGGCTGGGAATTCTTCCCCTCGTTAAATACGAGAATACATCACTAAATCACGCTCGTGCTGCCCCATGCACTCTTCCTTTCTCTCCCTTTGTCTCTCTCTCTCTCTCTCTCTCTCTCTCTCTCTCTCTCACACACACACACACATATAAAACACAAACACACCTGCCAAAACATCTCTGAATATAAAGCTGTCACTTGTATGTACAGATGGTTGAGAGTATGAAATTGTTAAAGCATCTATTTCACATTTAGCTATGTTGTGAAATTCTTGCATACTGTATAATTTATTCCAGTATATAAAAAACATTCCTCTGTTGTAGTCACAGGTTCACTAACCGATGTGTCCGCAGGACAATATTAAGATGGTAGTGTACTGAGTCCACGGTCAGGCTTACTGGGCTGCTTTCATAAGCTTACCGGGAATAGTTACAGGGGACAATCACAGGGGACAATCACAGGGAATATTCACAGAGGACAATCACAGGGAATAATCACAGGGAATAATCACAGAGAATAATCACAGGGGACAATCACAGGGAATAATCACAGAGGACAATCACAGGGGATAATCACAGGGAATATTCACAGAGGACAATCACAGGGAATAATCACAGGGGACAATCACAGAGGACAATCACAGGGAATAATCACAGGGAATAATCAAAGGGGACAATGACAGGAAATAATCACAGGGTATAATTACTTTTACTGTGGAATAAAGTGAACACACACGCGTACTCTTGTATTCTTAATTACATCCTCACAAAATCCTACATAGGAAATCTCACACTGTTTAAGTTAACAGTACACATGTACTAAAAATGGAAAGGCAAATAAAAGTGGAATAATGGAATAATAATAATAAAATTGAAAATACACTAAGATGGCTGAACAATTGTCTGTAGAAAACAATCGTAAATGGTGGTGTAGTTCCCCTGTGCCTTCCTCACTGTACAGGGTAAACACTGCACAGTGGTGTAGTTCCCCTGTGCCTTCCTCACTGTACAGGGTAAACACTGCACAGTGGTGTAGTTCCCCTGTGCCTTCCTGACTGCACAGGGTAAACACTGCACAGTGGTGTAGTTCCCCTGTGCCTTCCTGACCTCAAAAGGTAAACACTGCACAGTGGTGTAGTTCCCCTGTGCCTTCCTGACTGCACAGGGTAAACACTGCACAGTGGTGTAGTTCCCCTGTGCCTTCCTGACCTCAAAAGGTAAACACTGCACAGTGGTGTAGTTCCCCTGTGCCTTCCTGACTGCACAGGGTAAACACTGCACAGTGGTGTAGTTCCCCTGTGCCTTCCTGACCTCAAAAGGTAAACACTGCACTGTCCCTGAAGGTCTCAGAGGCTTTACACTAGAAACATTACCCTGATAATCATGAATTAATGTGTTTTCTGTTGACTGACTGCTAATGCTAGCTAGACATATATTTATTCTTCCACCAGTTTGATCATTATTATATTTTTGTCATTAGATAATAATTGTGTGATCCAGGAAGTATGTGTAGAGTAACTCAACAAATGCCCATCCACAGTACACAACGTCGTCTTTCCACAGGGCTTTTCCAGCCTTCAAATGATGTTCGAGAAGTGTAGCGCTAACCTGCCATGGGGGAAGGTCTTCCTGTGATGAGCAGTCCCAGACACCAATCAGCACTGCCCAAATGTTGGAACAGAGAGTAAGTGCTCACCTCATAGGGGGTTGGAATGATGGGTGCCCTCTCCCTTCCCTTTACCCACCTCTCCCATTCCATTCTGCTGATGCGGGCACACTCGTGCATGCCATGTCATAATGTTCTCTCCTTCTCTATGACATCATGCCCAGGTGTTGACACGTAGCACGCGGTGAGTGGGCGGTGGGCGGAGCATGGTAGACACGAGCCAGTGAGTGCAGGGCGGCGAAAGGAAGAAATGTGAATGTGGCCCCAGACAGCACTGGCTCACAGGCCCCTGTGCCCGTTGACTGTCACCACTGAGGCGTCACAAAAATGCCCCCACACTCAGGATGTGAACACCGCCAGCCACTCCCTGTAGACAACCTCCTTCATTTGTTCAGAAAAAAATAAAAGTTAAACTCCACTTAAGAAGTAAAACAATTTCTCTCAGCTTAACTGTGATGAAGAAAGAGAAGAACAAACACAGAAGCCATCTGTGTAGTATTGTCATCAATGCCTCTTTAGGGATTTGTATGCTGGTGTATTCGTATGCATTAGCCTTGGCCCCAGATAAGGAAGGACTTAATGTTGCAGATAAATGCGACGCAGTATTTGCTCTTCGAAGGTCAGTTTATAAATATATCTGGGGAGAGAGAGAGAGGGAGAGAGATAGAGAGAGGGAGAGAGAGAGAAAGAGGGAGGGAGAGAGAGAGAGCGAACAAGAGAGAGAAAGGAGTGGGGGGGGGGAGAAGCAATAAGAAAGGTAAGCCTGGGAAACGCTGGTGAGGATGACTGCTGAGTTCTGTCAGAGCCCGTTGTCCTCTGTGGCTCTGGGTTTGGCTTTCTCATTCACTCTTTGCCCCCTCTGTGTTTCTCGTTTACACTCTCTTACCACAAGTTCCTCACTTTAGTGCATGTCAATATTAGCTCAGGATTATTTTAAGGATGGCCAGAGGACAAAATCCTGTTATGGATTAAAAAAAGGTCTCTATGCAAATAACAAGAGATCCACCCAATCAAAGCAGAAAACCACTAATGAATATTTATTATTTGCACAGAAAGTGAGGATGATTCACCTCAGGCATTTCTGGGGACTTCTAAACATGGAGCGTTTTGCTAAACTTTAGTCTGGAATAGCAGGACAGTGGCTCAGTAAGAAAGATGCTGACATTTCCATATTCAGAAGAGAAACAGATGCACAGATATCTGGGGGAAACCTAAAAGATTCAGAAGGTGTGGTTTGGCCACCATCTGAGGAAAAAGCTGTTACATCACCTTCTGGCTAAGGGGCAGAAGGGGATGTGATGGACGTTTGGAGACACAGATGTTCAGACACTAGCCTCTAAAACAGGTTACACTTTGTAGTGTAGGAAGTGCTTTGCCCCAGAAATGTCCTCTTCTCTGTTTGATCTTTGAATGCTGGCAACTGCTTAGGATGATTAATAGAACGGCAACAAAAATATCCGAATTTAAATTATGCCACCTGCTGGCTGACAGGCGTAAAGGAATTAAGTCTCAGCTGACACAGATTCACCTAAACCAGAATAATGAAGGTACAGGATAGAAAAGCAGGAAATGAGCCTATTACAGCTCGTTCTGGATGTTGAGAAGAAGAGGCAGGAGTCACGCCTCCACCACATAGTCCACACAGAGCAGAACAGAAGAAGAGCCCCGTGTTTACTGCAAACTGCCCACTTCAAATATAGAAAACACATCTCCACACCCAATTGCAAGTACACTCCAAAACGAAACGAAAAACGCTGCCCCCTTTGAACATGTGCCCAGGGGCTTGGCATTGGGCCTCTGGCCTCCCTGGGTCTCTCAGAGCAGGGTCCCAGTGGGGGGGGGGGGGGGGGGCTCCCACTCACCTCACTAGGTGCACTCCTGCAATCCCGCATGGTCATAAGCTGCTCTGTAGCGCCTCCCTGGTTATCTGGGGTTTTGGTAATGGAGTTAGCAGCCATGTTTTGAGTAGGAAGTCAAGATCCCCTGGGAAAATATGCCATTAGATTATGCTTGTAAAGAGATGCTATTGTTAGATTATGGTTGTTCTCCTTTGGCTGAGTGTTCCTGATCTGTAAGGCTACGATTACAGCCCACGGAGACCTCCAACCCTGCCATGCTTGGGTACACACGGCTCATCACAGATGATCTGAACATTAATTGAGTGGTGTCGAGAATTGTCTACTGCCAAAAACATGTTTGCTTACTTCCTGTGCTTATATGACAGAGCAGGTGTCATATAGTTCGCACCTGTGCAGGTATTTCCTGGATGCTGACTCTGAGTGCCACATGTGGCTGGTCTGTGAGGCAACGTTGAGTGATGAACCAGTACAAAACAGCAAAAAAGTCTCACCAAATGCATTTTTTCCAAATGCATTCACTCAGAAGTACCTCCGAAATGTAGTCATGGATACTAAGATAAACATTGACAATCTGTATGTTTACCTAAGTGACTGAGTTTATTTAGATACACTATATTGCCAAAAGTATTCGCTCACCCATCCAAATTATCGGAATCAAGTGTTCCAATCACTTCCATGGCCACAGGTGTATAAAATTAAGCACCTAGACATGCAGACTGTTTTTACAAGCATTTGTGAAAGAATAGGTCATTCTGAAGAGCTCATTGAATTCCAGCGTGGAACTGTGATAGGATGCCACCTGAGCTGTCCCCTTTCTGTTCCAACATGACTGCAAGGTCCATAAAGACATGGATGGCAGAGTCTGGTGTGGATGAACTTAACTGGCCTACACAGAGTCCTGACCTCAACCCGATAGAACACCTTTGGGATGATTTCAAGTTCTGGAAGAACAGTCATATTTTCATTTATCGGTAGTCATGTTATTTTGTGGCTATTTTGTTTGACTTACTGATGACTGCACGGAAGCATGCAGGAGAACTATTGGGAAGATGTCCATTCAGTGCAAATCCGCACAATAAAAATACGGGTATTTCACAGTCACTGGGAATAATGATCTCTCAACTGAA
Source organism: Brachyhypopomus occidentalis (assembly GCA_020368025.1). Classification (NCBI taxonomy): domain Eukaryota; kingdom Metazoa; phylum Chordata; class Actinopteri; order Gymnotiformes; family Hypopomidae; genus Brachyhypopomus; species Brachyhypopomus occidentalis. The sequence continues at coordinate 1,853,316 of JAGXOD010001349.1, read as the reverse complement.
AACGTGTAGGCACACCTGATTGTAATAGCAATAATACTGTATTCATGCTTCAAATAGACATAGACAAGGCATCACTACAGTTTCAGTGCACAGGATTCATGTATTGTTACACTCTGTTATTTAATATAGTACACGTTAAGGAATGGTATAGTCACATTGTTGTAGTTGTGTAATGTAAACTCTTTAACTGCCTCTGTCTTCAGTAATCACAGCATCAGTGAGTGAAGCGGCCAATGTTCCACCATGCTTCACCAATGAGTTGCCGTCTTTCAGATCAGGGGCAGTTCAAGAACAGGTACATTCTCGCCTTCCCGCCAATCAGCTTCCTTATCCCCCGAGGCCCAGTGCAATAGCCTCCCACTCAAACCAGGCAGGAACCAGCACACATCTGAGAGCAGCTGATGGAACAACTGTGTAGTACCACTTCACTGGAGCAAAACCCTGCAGTCCCACCAGCCCACTGGGAAGTAGAATCCCTGCCTCTGCTTTAACCTGCAAAAAAGGAAAATGATGGAAAAATGAAATTTAATCCATGAGTTAAATTTGTTTCATTTGTCCATACGCACGTCAACCACTACTTCATAAACAACTTGGCCTGTCTATTTTAAATGCTTTCTAAATAGTCTGTATGAGGTTATGAACCTTCCTCTGATTCCAGTGCGTTACGTCTTGACACAATGACGCCTTCAGAGTTCTTCATCATATTTTCAGATGTTCTCTTTTCCTGAGAGTGTTTTTCAGTCAGTTATTGGTGTATTGGAGCTTGTTCACTATGGCATTGACTCTTAACGATGCCCCAGACAGTTGATTTTGTCACATTTCATTGTTTTTTTTTCCCCATCAACCCAATGGCCTGCTTTAGTGGTTCTGAAATATCTTCCGTCCTCATGTTGAGCAGCCATAGCAACAGGTCCTAGGTGAAAACGCAGAATCTAGAACTAACTGAAAAGGGCACATCTAGAATCAGCTCTAGAACATTGTTAACTCCCCTTCCCGACATAATCACATAACACCGGACAGCTTGTGAAAGAACAACTGAGCCATTCACTTTCTAATCATTTTGTTTGTTTATTTAATTATTTATTTATAGGCAGCCTAAAATCAGCCTATGTACAAAAGGGGCAGCACACGGTTCTACTGAGATGGGCTTGCACGTCAAAATAAAACTAGCAGTCTACACTACAGAGCCATTGTTACATTTCAAAGGCCATGTCCTGGAGAAGAAACCAATGTCTTGGGAAAGTGATTATGCCGAATTTATTCTAACCCCTTGCCTCTCTGCCCCTGTGGAAAATGCCCTACCTACTCCTCAGGGATCAACATCTCCGTTCATCGGCAGAAATGACCCCACCTCCAGCTTCTAGCCTCTCTTAGAAAAGCAGACGGGCTGAGAGGGGGGTTGCTTGTGTGAACACTGCTGTGGTCCACAGCCCATATTTCCTTGAGTGGAAAAACCCTACACAGTAGCAGCCAGTGTACCTAGCTAGAACTCTCCCACTCTGTTTCCAAGAGTGTCCACCTCCACCTGACCAGTCTTCCATAGATACTCTGCCTACACCCAAACTGCTTGCTTTCCATTCAGGGCTTTTCTTAATCCCCCATGGAATAACCTCCGCAGTTTATGGCATCAAATACTCCAGCTCTTTAACAATCTTGTTTGCACACTGGGCCTCCTGACAGACAGCCTTAGGAATTAAGATACCACCCATCCTCATTAGCCACAAATCAAAAGTCAACACAGCAACCCATTAGCAATATTACATTAAGTGGTATTATGCAAAATATCTGCCGAAAGATTGACAGTCTTGTTATGACTCTGGCTTTCATTCAGTTTCATTCGGGTTCACGCGTCTGGTGCTTTTTTAACCATAGACAGTGTCACAAACCAGCCTCGCTGAAATCCCCTACCACAAGTTCGCCAAAGGCAACAGCGGCGAAGAAAACTCCCTAAGACAACATGAGGAGGAAACCTTGAGAGAAGCCAAGACTTGATGGGGGAAACCTATCCTCATCTGGGAGGCACCGCATTATAAATCACAGAGAAACTTCGCAAAAGTTGGAGAAAACGTCCCGTGGACTTCACAACTCTCACAGAACCTCCACAGAGACAGCAGGCAGCTTACAGGAATATATCTGTCGCTGTCAAAACACTGAAGATTACCAGTGGTCGTTTGTCTGAGCACAGGACTACTGTTGTGGAAGAGAAGTCATGTCGGGAGAGGCGAGGCGAGCGTGACACGGGCATGGATTACGACTCCTCTCTCACAGAGTGACGCGGCGTACAGTTAGGGAGAGAGGCCTGAGGAAAGAGTCGGATCCACAAGACACGGTGATGTCACTTCATTACTGGCACCTCTTCGTCTGAGTCCCAAGCGGTCGCAGTAGGGTTTTGGCATCATTTGGTTTATTTATAATATGCAAAGGATAATGAAACTTCCTGGGCCGTTCCATTCCTGGGCTCGCAGGGGAGGAGACCAAGAGTTAAAATAGACGACTGCAGGTGTCACTGGAGACTGACAAACTAAGAATTTATTGGGCTTCCACAGTGCTGACCAAATGTGACTTGGATGGCAGAGCGTTCATAACACAGCACTAACCCTGCCGTGGTAGGAGCAGTGGTCCTGGGGGCTGGAGGGCTGGTGCAGGGGTGTCCCTGGAGCCACTGCTAACATGAGGTTGTTTCCCACCCAAAAGCAGCAGGCCTGTGGTCAGAAACCGACCACTGGTGCAGAAGTTGAAGGATGGCTAACATAAACTGCCCGTGGCAAGAAATGGAGTATGCTCTCTAGCTGTACACCTACGGGGCGATTCTGTTAAATAAGTGTTTCTAATAAAGTTGGTGAGTGTACAGTGTGTTCTTTGTGGGACAAATTAATGACCCACCTTTACCCATCAGTTCCTGCCCATCCCAGTCAGATATTAAATTTGATACAGGAGCAGTCATAAATGCACAAATGAGGCCATATAAGGCCAAATCCATAAATCACTGGTGCTGTACTGAGCTGCCAAAGCCTGAATGAAAAATAATAGATGCATTTCAAGGTAAGATTTGAATTTTTTTTTTGTTTTTTTTGCTGAGCCCATCTAAGTATCCTCAGTGAGATATGAGAATCGGGAATGACTCAGAGGGCCAGAAGTGGAAAGCTGCGTGAGACAGATTAGGACACCACGAGTGAAAAGGGTGACAAAAGGAAATGGGTCCACGTGTCTGAAAACGAGCCGGAACAGGAGGTGAGACACGTGGAGACACACAGGAAGAAGACTGTCAAGACCATTTCAGACCTTTGAAGCAACAACAACAAAAAAAAAACCTAATATTATGGAGCAAAGTTTAAATTAGAACCTACTAGAAAGGTAGAAATGGCAACTCAGGTATTGAGGGACAGCGTGTAATGGGGAAAAGCATCTGGTGGAGGAGCCAGCAGGGAAAATACACTGGTTCCTGGCTTCTCTGGAGGCACACACAGGACACACTCCGTGTGGGGTAAAAGTGGTGTTTAATAGGGCAAAAGTCACCCACGCATCTCACCATTACTGTCCAGGTAACTCAGAGTAGATACAGCAGACCGGAGGCTATACTACAACTAGCTCGCAGTCCCACGCAGGATATACAACAAGAGCGCGCTTGCGCAGTGGTAAAATAGTCACAATCCTCCTTCTCTTCATAAAATAAGGAATTCTTACAATTCTCAATTCTACTGGCACTGAAATGCTGAGTCACTTGGGCCCCAGAAATGTCCTGTAATTCACAGACTGTCCGCATGCAGGCTAAATGGAGGCGCCCTGCTGAACACGCGGCCTTTCATGCCGAGCCCAGATTAGTCCCAGATCTCGGATTAGTCCCCCAACCTTTCCTTGGCCTTCGGCAGGTTCCGCTCTGAAGTGCTTCTGCTCAGACGGGTCTAAAAATTCCAGCAAGCGCTTCTGAGCATTATTACCCATACAAATATGGGCAGGATGGTGACACAGAAAGGTAAACATGTCACAGAGGGGACGGTGTGGTGACCGGAGCCACCCTGCTCATTTGGGAGTGCAAGTCTGGATCCCATGAGTCAGGCCCCTCTCACAGTATCAATGGCTGGCCTGTCTGCCAGCTACAAACCTCCTGTTGTTCCCCGAACTGGCGCTTAACCATTATCTGGGTGTCCCTCTCTGGCCAGCTGGGTCATGGAAACGTTTGGTCAGCTGTTGTAGTTGTGAAGGGACCTGTTGAGTCATCCAGACCACAAGGGACATGACAGCTTCTATTTTCTTCTTTGATTTTCACCTAACTGGCCTTGTGCACTACGCTGAACTTTAATACAGCACAAGTCTTTTGTTTTGCCCCTCTAAGGTTAAATTAATAAAACATTAATCTTTTGTTTTTCACTCTAACATGGCCTGGAAGGAAGATGTCAATGATTGATCTCTCATTGGTGCTTCTTCACTTTAAGGTCCTAAACTCTCAGAAGCTTTAGCCAATTCATAGCCATCTGTTCTCTTGTTCTTGTTTAACAATTTTAAAAGATTTTTATACTAACTCTAATGTTTATCTCCAGAATGAATCATATGATTTAATTGCTATTAGATGAATAATTTTAACAGTGCAAGATCACTTTGGAGATCTGTTTGGAGCTGATGGAGATCAGTTTGGAGCTGATGTCAGTTCAGCCATTCATCTGACATCAGGTATAATCTTCCTAATTAATTAAACGTAATTCAATAGGCAGACAGAAATAATTTGAAGCTGTTTAACCACTTTAAGACACTGGCAATCATGCCACTAGGTGGTGCAGTTTAACCTCGCTGCGCTCTCCTAACATATCAGTGGGAAGGACCATTTTCTAAATGTCAACTGCATCTTCCCCTCTGTTGCTCACGTAATCCGTTGAACGTGGGCTTCAATTATAAGACCTAAAATTGACTAAAACTAATGGTTTTTAAACTTTTCTGTGCTGAAAAATCACTGTTAGGCCACTGGTAATGTATTCGTGAATGGTATAGGCCTAAGGATTGGACCCTAGTGCCTGGTAGTTTATTGAATCTGTACTGTAGATAAAAAAAATAGATATGCAGAAAAGACAGTACAAACAAAATTTATTTTAAATAGTTGATAGAACCTGCGATTATATATATTTACTTGCTTTATCTATAAACAATATACATGTTCTCTAGTCAAAGTCCCTTTCTCTTTCACCTTACTGACTACCTTGCATAGCTCGACGATTAAGGCCGTTTGTGCTTCGCACACACAATCACTAGATGGCAGTACGGTTCACGTGGCGCTAATCTGACATTTTGTTTGAATACCTAAAGAAGAAGCGGCATGTTTTGCCACATGGGATTGGGAAGGAAGTAAAAATTAAAGGCAAACATGGGAAAAAAGACTCAGAATAAAGCCTCCGAATCTTCTAATACACAGAATAAGGAAAAGATTAAAAGGTAATTAGAAATTATTATAATCCATGAATAGGTATTCAGCGGTGGTCATGTTATCAACAGAACCGATTAGCTAGCTAGGTTTGCTCTATGTCCTGTTGTCACGTCTTGGCAACGAAGGTGCGTTTAGGTACAAGGCGAGTTTATATGTTGCGTTAAACACTTTTATACATATATTTTTATATATGGGCGTTAAGATGTAAGGATGATTTGAAAGCAGAGAGCAGAAATTAAGAAATGGCTCGATTCATACAACGGTCAATGCAGAATATTTTAATATGATTTACTAATAACAGCAAGACTAATATTTTTATTTTAATTAGCAAACTTTGTTGATGACTGAACCCTGTTAAGATGTATATTGCCTCTACACTAAAGCAACACAGAGCACAGCATATTATTGTTGTTGATATGATGATGCTACAATAGTTATTGGTGTTTAATGGTTATTATTATTATTATTATTATTAACCATTGTTACCCTGCCTTGGAATTTTGGGAAGGGTTGTAATGAGGGGCTCACCCCAAAGTGGAGTTGAAGCGAAGGAGTATGGGAGACATATTTGTGTGATTCACCAATTGAAACACACCAAACCAAGACAGACGACGGCTTTCCTAACCAAAGTGTTACAGGCTGAAAAGAGGAGGCCAGAGGGGTCTGGCGAACTCTGGGGAAGGGTTGTAAAGCAAGATGCTGGCACCAAGGTCCTGGGTTCGATTCTGAGAGACCACACACACTGTCACTCTTCTGATTATATGGAATTGAAAGAGCCCATCCTGTGGTTACAAGATCTGGATAGTGACTGAGAGTGGAGCTCCTTAGTCGTGCGAGTAGACGAGTGGAGCTCCTCAGTCCTGTAGATGAGTGGAGCTCCTCAGTCCTGTAGATGAGTGGAGATCCTCAGTCCTGTAGATGAGTGGAGATCCTCAGTCCTGTAGATGAGTGGAGCTCCTCAGTCCTGTAGATGAGTGGAGCTCCTCAGTCCTGCGAATAGATGAGTGGAGATCCTCAGTCCTGCGAATAGATGAGTGGAGATCCTCAGTCCTGTAGATGAGTGGAGATCCTCAGTCCTGTAGATGAGTGGAGCTCCTCAGTCCTGTAGATGAGTGGAGATCCTCAGTCCTGCGAGTAGATGAGTGGAGCTCCTCAGTCCTGCGAGTAGATGAGTGGAGATCCTCAGTCATGTGAGTAGATGAGTGGAGCTCCTCAGTCCTGTAGATGAGTGGAGCTCCTCAGTCCTGCGAATAGATGAGTGGAGATCCTCAGTCCTGCGAATAGATGAGTGGAGATCCTCAGTCCTGCGAGTAGATTAGTGGAGATCCTCAGTCCTGCGAGTAGATGAGTGGAGATCCTCAGTCCTGCGAGTAGATGAGTGGAGATCCTCAGTCCTGCGAGTAGACTCGCTGCTTATCAAGACTGATTTGGCATCTCCTCTCGTGAGGTGGTAGACTCCCACTACAGCTGTTCCAGGCACATTCACTCAGTATCGAGGTCCAGAAGCGGACCCAGGACTTGCTGGAGGGAGTATGCTCCACTTCTGATCATCTGGGTGTTCCACAGGAGGAGCTGGAGACATGGGGAAGATCTGTGCTGTTATTCTCAGCCTGTTCCCACCTCAACTCTCCTCAGTAAAGTGGGATAATGGTGTGTGTTGTACATGTATTTTTATTGTTACTGATTTCCACTTTTTTATGTATTGCATTCCTTAGTAAAAAGAAGCTAAACAAACATGCCAGGCCTCAACCAGAAGAACACCTGGAGCATATACCTTTTCGTCTGCGGGAAATTATGAAAAGCAAAGAGAAAATGAAAATGGGGTCCAGGAAACAGAAGAGACTAATGAGAGGTATGAAGTAAGGCGCTGCCCGGCTGCCTCAGTCCTCAGGAGTGCACAAGCCGTCTGCTTGTCATTCCTCTTTCATTTTAAGGCAAATGCCCAAGATAGTGATTTTATTTCTGGGTGTCTGTGGTCATGTGTTCAGGCTTCACGAGTTAGGTGATACTATACAGGTATTATTATTATTAGTACTAGTACATGTGAAGTTCAGAACATGCGCCAAGTGCTAAACAGAAAGCCCGGAGATGGCCACTGGCTAAGGGGGAACGGTTGACATGCAGGTGAGTGGTGACAGCTGTTCACCCTCAGCGGGAGCCAGACATGCACAGGGCGCCATCCTGTGGACACATGGGGCACCCACAGTCCCAGTTGCCCCAGTTTACCCCTTAGATTCCAGGCACTTGGACCCACTGTATCAGATTATTTAGCTTATACTGTACTGCATAGTACAAATGTTGGTCTTGCACTTCTGATCTAGTGCCAAAAAAACACATTCTAAATAACATCCTAAAATCCAGATTCTAATAGCTCAGGCAATTGTAGTTTTTTATTAGTGTTTAAAATTTACCAGATCTTGGCACAGTGCCAATTTATTATTTGTAACACTAAATTTTAACATTAAATGTTTTTTGCCACACAGACATCTAGACAGTTGAAGAATCGAGTTTATTATTGTCATAACACAGGCATAACCCAAAACAAAGTCTAAATGCATTAAACAAACATTTTTACAACTAATCTCTGTCTACTAAGCCTGGAGCATTTGGTTCATCACCATCATTTCAAAGTGTTGCCGCCTGCTAAAACCCATAGTGTGAGTTCCACACCAGCACTGGAAGCCCCACGCCCAGCCCTGCACTGCACAGCCCTGCACTCCACTGCACAGCCCTGCACTCCACTGCACAGCCCTGCACTGCATTGCACTGCCTCCTCAGCTGAGCTGTTAAACATGTAACTAGTTAGTAAAAAATAAACGGCACCTAATTTCCTGCTCTTTGTGAGGTACGGTGGTTTATGAAGGGGACTAATGGAGGAGATGAATCATCAAATTTCATTTTACTGTGTCACGTAGTAACACTTGTATATAAATAAAATATTCGTGCACGCATGCACTGATTGGCCGCTTTATTAGGGACGCCTGTCGTTTCGCGTTTGTATGGCCGTTGGACACTGAGCAGTGGAGAAAGATCCTGCTCGGATGAATCCAGGTTTCTGTTGCGCGATCCTGATAGGAGGGTCTGAATTTGCATAAGTATGAATTATTATTCATGAATTATTATTCATGTCAGGTGTCAGTTCAGGCTGGTGGAGGTGGAGTAATGGTAGTATTCCTGGGACACCCTGACTCCTCTGATACCTGGAGATGGATGTTTGGCTCTCGTGGCGCCTGTTTAACCTCCAGCAGAAGGAGCCCCTGAGCAGCACTATGAACTCTGCCACAAGGGTCATGTAGTCATGGCTTGGCTGCAGGAACATGGCAGTGAGTCTCCCTTGATTCCCTGGCCTTCACAGTCCCCAGATCGTATATATATCATAGAGGGCATCTCTGGGATGAGGTGGAACGGGATGTTCAGAGCACGTCACTACCTCCCATCTCATTTGCGGTAAATGCGAGAAGCTATCCTGTCCACATGGGCCAGATTCCTGCAGAAACGTTTACAACACCTAGTGGAATGTATACCACAACAACGTCCTGTTGTTCTGAAGGCCACAGGGGGTCCAATGCACAAATTGGTGTTTCTAATAAGGTGCTCAATTTACAAACATCTTCATACACATATTCACCCCCCCCCAAAGCTGTTGCAATATCCCTCAAGCACATTTCTCATTCATTACTTCAGCTGCCAAGTCCAGCCCAAAGGCGCCGGCCCACGACCCGGACGATATCCCGGTCCCGCACTTCCGCAGAGGGAAGCAGGAGTCCGCGTCGGCGTTCCTGCGGCGCATGGAGCGAGAAACGGAGCACGTCCTGTTCCTCACCAAGAACCAGAGGGAGAGACAACCCGAGCTCCAGCTGCAAGAGAGCGACACAGCGTCACCCAAGCACAAGTCTGAGAGGAAGAAAACGTCTGTGGCTCACGTCAAAGATCTCCAGCGCAGCCCTGTTTACCTCTAATAACTATGAACCGTTTTGTTCGTCCTGCCTGTGCAGCGTTCTGCTCTGTTTTGCTCATGGCCGTGTTGTCTGTTTAGGTCTGACCAAAACAGACTGCAGCGGCTCCACAAGAAGAAGATGGAGAAGCACGCGGACAGAGCGGAGAAGGAGATGTTTGTAGGCGCGTGCAGACATGTGTTTGATGCCCCTTTAATGCTCTCATTTCTGAATTTTCACCCTTTATCTCCAGAATGGGTTCTTGTAATCTGATGTTCCTTTTGACTTTTTTTTTTTTTTTCATTTTATCTTCCTGAAGATGACATACAGTTTGGAGAGGTTGCCATGGCACCTCCGTCACTCACTGCCAAACCAAAGAAGGCGACCATGAAGTCGCAGGTAAACTGTCGTTATCTGTAATGAGATTTTTGTTTGTTTTTGTGGCATGGGTGAACATTGAACGTGAGTCTGTAGGAATCTTCATTAAAACAGTAGTTCAGGTACCTTAAACACTAATGTTGCTAGTAATGAATTCAAACGAAGAGGTACAAGTTATTCTAAAGCACTGTCATCCGAACTCAACATGCGTCTTTCATTCAAATATTTACTCTAGCATCTTGATACGCGTTGGCCATGCATTGCTATATGTGTATATTGTGAATTCCTCTAGGGGGCATCCAAGGGTCTCCTTCTGACTTCTTTACTTGGTCACACGGCTGTTTCAACCACCAAGCCTTCTATGGCGAGGCAGAGGATGATGGAGGAAGAGCGTGAGAGGGTGGTGCAGGCCTACCGCCACCTGAAGAGGCAGAGGCAGGAGCAGCAGGAGCAGCAGAAGGCGGGCTTAACCCGACTCCTGCATCCTCAGTGATCTCCTCAGGAACACCTCCGCACGCTCTACTGCACGCACGATATGGCAAAGCAGAGGAGATCCGTATCTTTTCATACCGTCTGAATTTAAGATGATGGGAGATCAGTGATCTGTCGAGATGAGTAGCCCACATGCCTGAAGACTCTGGATTTAAGATGATGGGAGATCAGTGATTTGCAAAGATAACCAGCCCACGTGCCTGGAAGGTGTATGTTTCAGCAGAGAGGACTGTATGACCTAAAGACTTAACATTTTTGTTCATAGAGTGTAAATTTAATAATGCTAAAAATAATCCACACAGCTGCACAACCGGAGGTAAATAACCTTTACACTGAAATGAACCCTCATAAAGGCTCAAAATATAAATAAAAATAAAATGTTTTTTTTTTTTATCAGAGCTAATAAAAAAAGTTATGCTGACAAAGTTTTACAATGATATCAGAAACATTTTGATCACAGTGAGATGTAACTGAAGTATTCCTATGCCTTTAGTTCCTTTCCTGAGGAATGCAGGAGGGTTCAGCTTTGCTCAGTGATGTTCTTACATATCTGAAACTGGAATAATAAGATATTGACTTAAAGAGAACTGTAGTTTAATATGCAGACTGACTTTGTACAGTCATGGGAATATCTGAAAATGTGAATACTCCACTGATTAACTAGGGAGTTAAAGTGTGTGTTATGGGGGGAGAGCCGGTACCATAATCTGGATAATCTAGAGGGTTTGACAGTTTCTTGTTTCCCTTATTACAAAAGACAGAGGCGCATTCTCAGGCAGGTGTTCAATTAGTGGAAATTCACAACATAATAGATATAATAATAATAATCCCTAATCCTTCATTTTTTTAGTCCTACAGATTATAATATGATTCCAATTTGAATGTATCATCACCAATAAATCAAGTATGTGTGTTATTAGCTGAGCACAAAGGTTTCATTTATGTCCAATATTATCTATTTAATATTATTTATAAGTATCTTTCATTATTTGTAACTTGGTAAATTTAAAGTTAGGTAACAAATTTCTGAAAAATACCAATATATCGATTACAAAACACACACAAATTTACCAAAATTAGCTTGATACATTTTCCACCACAATTCAATACAATTCTCAATGGGTTAAAACTATCAGCAGTAAAGGGGGGTGGGGTAATTTGCCAGTAATTTTAGCCCCCTGTCCACCCCTTGGGGGCGCCAGTGCTCTGCAGTCTCTGATGGCCCTCCTATGACAGAGACTAGGCAGTGGGGTGGCAGACCTTATGCCAGAATACAGGTCAGTAGAAACATAATGTTTCATTGTACACAGTAGCTGAACTAGCTTGCCGTGGAGGGGGGAGTAGACTAACGGTGGTTAGAGCTATGGAGAAGTCCGCTGAGACAGTAGAGGCCCAGCTGCATATCGCCTGTCTGAACTTGTACACCAGCAGTAGTGGAGCAGGTAGAAGAGCAGTTTGAGCTGCAGCTGGTCTGCTAAATATGGAACCATCCTTTCCACTGTAGAGCTGAACAGTGCTGTGTGTAGGGAGAACTCCTTCCTAGTGTGACACTGAAGATGTGTGAAATATAACCAAGACCATTCTGATAGAATTTTCACATAATGGTTTTACATTTACCAGAGAATGTATACGATCTTGGCTAAAGCAAATATGGTAGTAAACATTTCAAGGTCAGTAAACCTTTTAAAGGCAGAGAGAACGAGAAAGTATACTGTGGTCACCATCCTGCTTGGTGTTTGGTGACAGCACATTCTTACAGGAAGCCCACATCTTTCCTAAAGCAGGCCACCAAGCATGTTGAGTATTTGATTAACGTCCCTTAGCAGTATTTTCCCCCGACAGCTATATTGTTTCTTGTTCCTTACACTACATTTCTGGTGAATATTCAATTCTGTATGGCTGGTAGGTGCAAATTAAAATTGGATAGTACACAGGTATTTCCACAGGTAGTCAGCAACTGTTCTAGAAGCAACATCACTAATAACTACTTTGTCTCAGTCTTTTTAATGCAGTATCCATTTGTGGCCACTGTGTTATATTAATTAAGCAGCATACGGTGTTCGCAATCGTGAGACTAAACCTCTTATCTGCTTTATATCTAATATCTGTGGACACTGGCTAGTTAAATGGCATAAGCCGTTAGGCTATTGGCTTGGCAACTGTCGCCTTACAGATGGCCATTGTTGGGTAATAATGGGATTTGTGGTTAAGCAGTGGGCAGAGTGGTATTAGTTGTGGTGTCCTGGGCTGTATCCAAGCCAAATACACTGATGTGTGTCAAAAGACATTCACACCTGAAATTAATGTTTTTTTGACTTTGGCAAACAAAACATAGCAAACAGCTTCATAAACACATGTTGATGTAGTAACCACCGTATATAGGGATTAATGAATTCCAAGCTATTTTTCACCTTGGGTGGTTCATCACCTCTGCAGCTATGCCCTAAAATCGTATAATATATGCATGGCTTGGCATGGCTGAAGTCACACATGAGTCTTTTGTTTGAAGATATAGCCCATAAACCTGATCAACCGTGAAAGTTTAGTCTGCACATCTACGACGATAGACTTCACTGACAGTGTAATAGCAAAGGGCAGGAGTGTCACTATAATGTCTTTATGGCAACAGGCTTTACTGCAACTGTTATTAACTGCACAGATAATAACACTCGCCTTTACCTAAGATCTCTTAAGAAGATGTTCAATCTGTGCTCCAAAATCACTGTAAAAAGATATTTGTATACCTCAGTACCATAGTATTTTCCCTATTACTTGATCTAGGCTGTTTACTGTGAATAAAACATACTGATCTTACCATCCTGGACTGTTGAGTGGCAGTTCCCTGCGAATGCTGTAATCTGTAAAACAGTCATCTTCAGAGATTGCAGCCTATTTGATGGCAAACATGAGTACATTCATTAGTCCTCCCACTTAGCCACATTATACTCTACACAAGTGCTATTGGGTGTCTCCAGAGATGCTATCAGATCTCCAGGATTGCTCTATTGTTGTCTATATTATCTTATGATTACTTGTATAAATAGGGTGCAACTCAGCAGGATATGTTTATGATTCGCACAGCAACCTGCTTAAAGTGGCCACACAAATACAAGCTTTATGATGGGCCTTTGGTCATCTAACCCTAACCAGGAAATGTTCAGTGGTGCTTCTGCAAACACAAGGTAATACGATTACAGGGTACAGGATTCTAGTATTGAAGTATTTGCCTGCTGACAGGTTTGACCTAAACGCTACAAATGTACTGCGTGAAAATGAGGGCTGTAGTAGGGCTATAGTAGGGCTGTAGTAGGGCTATAGTAGGGCTATAGTAGGTCTATAGTAGGGCTATAGTAGGGCTGTAGTAGGGCTGTAGTAGGGCTATAGTAGGGCTGTAGTAGGGCTATAGTAGGGCTGTAGTAGGGCTATAGCAGGGCTGTAGTAGGGCTATAGTAGGGCTGTAGTAGGGTTGTAGTAGGGCTGTAGTAGGGCTATAGTAGGGCTGTAGTAGGGCTATAGTAGGTCTATAGTAGGTCTATAGTAGGGCTATAGTAGGGCTATAGTAGGTCTTCCTTACACAGGATGCTTCTGCAAGGTCTTGAAACTGCAGAGGAAAGCATGATGCATTAGAGATGGTTTAATTCAGTTTACAAGCTAAATGAATCATAATTCAGCAATTTCTTTCATTTTAGTCGCTTCTCACACATAGTAATTGTGATTTATATATGGCCCTGGTAAGACTGATATGGTGAGTAATCCAAATTACTGAGCACTGTAAACCAATTATTTAACCACTAATACACATTCTAGAATAGATACCAAGACTCATACGGGGACTTATTTTGTTTGTCCTTAAAAAAACATTTTGGTTGGCTGTCATTTGCTGATGTGATCCACCCACTCTATTCCAAAATATATTCAGTCTCTTGGCTGGCTGGGTGCCACGGATCGATGCATGTAACACTCGGAGAAGGAGAAACTCAAAATCAAAGCTGTTGTCATAGCAACGGCCCAGCCAGATTCCACCAATCAATGGTCCCCGTGAGGCTATGGGAAGGGCCACTGTCCTACATAAGGAGTGTGGGACAGGGAGACTGGGCACCATACAAACGTACCCAACACCTGCACCTACAGCCTCATCACATGCACACAGAGAGAAGGGAAGGAGAAATAGGTGAGAAGATAAAGGCAGAAGGAGGAGAAGCAAGAGACATAAGAGAGAAATAAGGAGAGGCTAATAGCAGCAGTGCCACGTGCCACCCATTTGGATAGAAAATTCCAACCATGATCTGTCTAGCTGCCCTGTGTGTGGTGCTTGCTGTCCAGATGGTGTCAGTAGGAGGAGGTAAGACAACAGATTTTACTTGTCTTGTTATTAATCGTGCAGATGGCAGCGGAGCGTATGCCGCATCAGAAGGAGCATCAACGCACAACAGTGCGAGTCCTTTCTCTTGCGCAAACATCAGGTCACTGGATTGGGAATAATTGAATAATTAAGCGGGATGTCTCGTGTGATCCTGTCTGCACTCTGTCCTCCCACTCACAGACTTTGGGCTGTACATAAATAATTCAAGCTGGGCAATGGGGAGATGAGAAGTGTCCTCAAAACATTGTTCAGCATGTCCACCACAGATCGTGCCCAAGAACACGTTTACAGCGATCCGTATTCTCCCGTAAATATTAGATCGGGAGGCAAAATATATGACATCCACCAGCATGAGATACAGAAACCTCTTTTCAGTTTGTGTGAGAAGAATATGAATATTTGATTTGAAAATGAATATTTGCACTCGACCTTGTTTCCATGGAACGGACCTTTATCAGTGGTTACTCTTCATCCCCAAAAGAGTTTTGGTTGAGTTTGATTCGTGGTTTGTTGTCTTTCATTTATAACACTTGCTTTGCTCATCTCCTAGTGGCACAAGCTGAAATTGATTGCCTTATCACTATAGCAATTATCTCATGGAGAATAGTACAACTCTGCCGTTAGAATTGGATAGCCAGATACTAATTAATCACAGTCTGGGAATAATCTGAGAGGACATTCACTGATACAGTACCATCCTCATATTAAGCTGAAATGGATATCTGTATGTGGTTTTCCCATTAGTTTGTTCTAATGATATTTCAAACTAAGGACCTTTTTTTAATTCTCAATGAGATCTCCACTTGACTTAATTGACTTTTATGACTTTTGCATATTAGAAAGGGTCTTTTGATGTTAAGTATGGTAAATTTGCCCAAGATCTTTAGCACCCAGAAAAACTGAGTGTCAATTATACAACAATATTTCTGCATAATATGCAGGGGTCCTTGTGACGTGTATGTGCCTTGCCAAGCAAACACCATTCCATCTCACCCCACTTTCTGCAGCTGCCCTGAAACTGGAGGGCTCGGGCGATAATGGAGCTACTGTCCTGAACCACTCGATGGCGCTGGTACAGCGTCTGGAGGCTCTGCTGGCTCAAGGGAACGGCAGCGATGTGACCCTGCGTGTCGTGACCCTCGGCACGGAGGAGTTGAAGGTGATCCAGGGTCACTCCCTGGTGCTCAGCCTGCAGAGCGATGTCCTCGCTGAGCTCCTGCGCACAGCCAACTCCAGCAACCTCGTCCTCAGAGAAAGTGCTGACTCTACTGCTGTCTTTGACAAGTTCATTAGGTGAGTGTTTCAACGGTAAATGTGTAAACACCGGCATAAGGTTTACATATTATTTATTCACTGACATGCACAGTAATGTGCAAAACTGTTTGTGCGCCATAAGAAAGTTAGATTTAAAGCTATTTATGACGGTTCAAAGAATTTATTTGCTGCAGAAAGAAAACTGGTCCCAACATAAATTCTTCCTGGCTTCTCATATTGACTTTCACTGCTTCTTATCACGTTCTGTGTCCAAGTGATTCCACACCACCTCCTTTATGAGGGTGCAGGTTTGTCCATGTGTGGCTCTCAGCTTTGTTTCCGGTGTGTTTAATGCATCTGATGTGCTGAAACATTTAGCTATTTCATGAGATATCGATAACATAAAAACTAAATGCATAAAAAAGTTACTTTTATCATATTAATGTTTGCCTGTTTTATAAATCAATACGTGCTATCCAGATAAACAGCTTGCAATTCCTTATGGTGACTAATTATAAATTATACACAGGACGTGATGTCAAATATCCTGTGCCAAACTATTATAGCTTCACATAGGGTCCATCTCACCCCATACCAGAAACCATAGCACAGATTGACCCTATAGCAGTGAAAGAAATACACTTCTTCACTTGGCTGAAAGTAAAATAATATATTTCTGTGTAAAAACTGAACGTCATAAAGCTACAAGTTAAAGAGAAAGTATGGTAAAATAATCTTAGATCTTAAGCAATTTTAGATTACAATTTTTACATTTTAAATTACATAATAGAATTCACCTATGCATAATGTATGCATAATATCTCCAACTTTGATGGTGAATTCACATGCATTAACTATTTGATTGGTGTAGGCAGTGTTTCCTTCTCAAAAAACACAACTATTGCAATACAACCAAAATCTGAATTATAAAGTATATAATATGTATAGTTCAACACGATTGCTCACAACAGGTGTGAATATGCAGGAGAACACATCAGTGTCACTGCATGGTAGAGAGTGATCGGTCATCCAAAAATATCCCACCATCAGTGGTCATACTGGTGGGCGTTCTTAACACCTTGAGTGCAACGTGATCATGCTTCTTCTGCCTTTGTGGGACTGAGGTAGTGCTCTCATTGATACGGTCACCTACTGGACATCTGCAAAACATGCAGAGCCAATCGTCAGAACTACCTTCCACATCTTAGAGAACGAATTGTGGTCTTGTGGATTCATGGCCACCATCGAATCATGTTCTTGTGCACTGTATGCTTTCAATGTTTGTGGAGAATTCCTTTATTTCTGGTTTAACTGACCATGGCTGATAGTGTGGTTTTATGGTTTGGTAACACCTGCATCTTAAGGTGATGTCTGTACTCTAATGTGACACCTCTCCATGGCAGGTACCTGTACTGTGGTGATATCTCTGTGCGCCTGAGCCAGGCTATCCCGCTACATCGGCTAGCAAGTAAGTACCATGTGTGGCCCCTGCAGCAAGGCGTCACCCGTTACATGATGCAACATTTGTCCAGTGATTCTCCAGCTGGACATGTGGTGACCTGGTACCAGTACGCCATGCAGATCGGAGACATGGCGCTCAGGAACAGCTGCCTGCAGTACCTCTCCTGGAACCTGTCGTCAGTGATCCAGAGTGCAGAGTGGCGCTCGGTGAGCGAGGAGCTGCTGATGTCACTGATGCGCCGCTCCGACCTGGTCCTGAACAACGAGCTGGAGCTGTACGAGGCCCTGGAGGCCTGGATCAGCCACAACCAGCCTGCAGACGCGGTGGCAGAGGACGCCTTGCAGGCTGTGCGCTACAGCATGATACCACCGCAGCACCTTTTCCGCCTGCAGAAGCAGTCGCCGCTGATGATTAAGCACCGCGAGTCTGTCCGCGACCTTCTCTTCCTGACCTTCCAGTTCCATGCCGCCTCCCCCATTCAGCTAGGCAAGTACTTCGCCCTCAACTGCAGCCTCTTCATGCCGCGTAACTACCTGTCGCCGGCCTGGGGGTCGCCGTGGGTGATCAACAACCCCACGCGCGACGACCGGAGCTTCAGCTTCCAGACGCAGCTGGGCCCCAGCGGCCACGACGCGTCCAAGCGCGTGACGTGGAACGCTCTCTTCTCGCCGCGCTGGCTCCCGCTCAGCATGCGCTCCACCTACTCCGACCACGGATCCCTGCAGCCCACGCGCACAGACGGCGGGCTGCCGCGCGTCATCATCACTCCAGCCTCGTCCAGCCAGGACTTCGCCGGCGTCAGCTTCCAGAAGACGGTGATCGTGTTAGCTCGGCAGCAGGGGAAGGTTGTGGTGCGCCACGTTTACAGCTTTCACCAGAGCACAGAGGAGACCGGCGACTTTCTCGTGGATGCCGACCTGCAACGCCGGGCATCGGAGTACCTTATTGACAGCTCCTTATACCTGCATGTTATAGTCAAGCCCATCTATCAAAGCCTTGTGACAACCAGGAAGTAAGATCTAAAGCAGGCTCGCTCTCCGACATGAAACTCTCTGAGGTCATGTAGTCGGCCCATTTTTTTGTTTGTTTGTTTGTTTTCATTTTGCTTTAGTATAATCCTATCATTAGGCCGTGTTTATTTTTAATGTTAGGTTTCCAGCCACATGGTTAACCTTAAAAGTACAAACTCATGATGAAATTCTTACCATTTTCTGGAAGCGTTCATGTATGACTCAATATTTAATTGTAAATTTGTACCAACCAAAGTCATGTCTTTGGATATTACTAAGTGTATGGAATGAGTACTTTTCAGCCATTTAAATGCTATTGAAGTAGAAGCACTTGTAATTAAGGTAACGCATGCCTTTTAGTGGGCAAACAGCTGCACTACCATTTTTTGTGCTAACCAAAGTTTAATGTTTTGTCAATGTATTAATCTGCAATATAAAGACCTTTATTTTAGACTGGTGATACAGATGATCTTGTAATTGTGAGCGTGTTTGCCAGGGAGACCAGCGTCTCTGGCCTGATCCTAAAATAACACCAGGACTGTTCGCCCTTAGCTGGTCTTCAAAAAAGAAGCAATGTGAAAAAAATTACTTTTGTAATAAACGTTGAAGTTTACGAAAGTTTGCAGTCATCTTGAAACTATGATAGTATGAAAAACGTCCTGTAATAACGATGCCTATTGTGTACACCAATATCCCCTGAATGAATGAGCTAAGTGACCTGCTTGTAGGCTGCCATGACTCAAGACTGGCTATTGCTAACAACACAGTTCAAAAACCACACCAGTCATCACTGTCACTCTGCTGTGCTCCAAGAACCAAATAAAGCAAATGAACCCAAGATATCATTTTCATGAACCGTGAAAATAATTTTAGCTCCTGTAGATAAGATGGGGTTAGATTAAATAAATACACTGCTATTTCATGCATGACTGTGCAAATGTGTTTTATTTATTTATTTAAGGATTCACACAGCTGTTATGCCTGGTGTATCAGTTTGATTATGAATACAGAATCCTCATTTGAATCTTAGCTTTCACAAGTCATTTAATTGCCATCTGTGGACGAAAGCCTTCTGGCTGCTATAGCAGCAACATGCATGCAGTGTGTAAACCATTCTCAAATGGCTCAGAGTCACAGAACATCTGGGATCTTTAAAAACACATAACAGCTTGTACATGCCAAGCTACCAGTGCAATATGCCTTCTCTTATGGTATGACATTGAATGACATTGTCACGTGCTATGTAAAATTTCCCAGCGTCCTTTTAATATTTAAACTGCAAAAATAATTCCAGCTTTTCATGTCAGCAAACATGCTATGAATATCTTCTTTGTTTGTTTGTTTGTTTGTTTGTTTGTTTGTTTGTTTGTTTCATTCTCACCTGAGAGTGTTGCATTGCTGTTCCTGATGGATTCACTGCACACCACCCCCTGGCCTGTCAGTGTTTCTGCAGTGAAAACAGCCCACTCCAGAATTGTGTGTGTGTGTGTGTTGCTAATCCTTTGCCAACCATAAAACATTGCTACTTTGTATTCAATTTGTATTTGTAAATAATTGTGTTTTATTAGCAGTAGTGTTACGTGCTGCTCAAGCTCTGGGTCTGTGGGTGGAGCCTAATCGTCCCCACCAGCTGCTAATAGTCCCCATAAAGCACCACCCCGGTGTGGGGAGCAGGTCAGTGGGCAAACCTTCAGTGCCACGTTTCTCCTAAAGTCCTCGCTACCAAATACAACTTCAACCTCTTTGTTTTTCTTTTTAATGTTCGAGTTCAATCCTTGCTTGTATTATTACATGCTAAAATATCATTTGTTTTATTGAGTAACTTCTAGAGTATAACATTTTCTCTACATATTAGCTTTCCCAGAGAACGTGTCATTGCACAAAGCAGCCACACAACCTTTATTTGCTATTTTCAAGAGCGGTGCAGAGCAGCACAGTCACAACAAGAGGTTGTATTAGGCTGAACAGTTGACACCTATAAGCATAATGCGCTGCATGATATGATTCCTTTTGAAATATTACATTACGTACAGTCCATTTAAATAAATATTGTATATCATTCCAATTTTTCAGATGAAATAAAATAACAAATGCAGAAAGGCAGCCGCCATCACTTCATAACTCATAACAGAATTCCGCCATCACTTTGTCACACACCAACCGACGGGGGGTCTCATAACAGAATTCCTGGCTTTTGTTTTTGGTGCGCCACCCCAAGAGGTTCAGTGATTTTCTGTGGGTACCTGAGGCATTTCTAGTGATGTTCGAGGTCAAAGTCCCATTGTGAAAATACTTGCCTTTGCGATAAGCGCAGGTCCTAGGAAGTTTTAACGGTTTTAAGCCTAAATGCGTATTAGGGAATGGGGCACAGGCGGATGTTAAACGTCACACCCCATGTTGCGTCACTCCACCCACCTTGTCCCTAGCGCACTTATTTCTATCCACCAAATTGCAATAAATGGGAATAAGTGCGCATGTGTCCTACAAAACTATCTAGGAAAATGCGCCTTTAACGCCCCTGCACAGTCACGAAATTAGAGCCCTTGTTCATGTTGAGTCAGCCCAGATGTGTGGCACTACTTCGTGACAGTATGTTTAACATGTTACACAAAAAAAATCCTGAAGACTACATGCTTCACTGCGATAAAACAACACAAGAAACATTACAAGTATGCTGCTTTCAGTCCAACATGACTGACATGTCCTCCGCCCTTTACTTACGCCCACTGTTGTTCAGACTGTCAGCATGTCTCTTCTCCATTACCCATTTCCAACTCCTGAATCTGACGGCACGGGGTGACCTGTCCAGTGGGCGGAGATGGACGGACGATGCTGTTTCGATGCAGGCCATACGTTCAGGTTACACAGACGAGTGGACATGGACGCAGGGGGCCTTGCTGCGGATGCGCCGTCAGAGACATTCTTATTTACTACGACGTTAATGAATTACACCAGTGAATATTTGTTTCGTCTTTCACAACCCAACAGGTGAGGCTAGTTTACATTGTAATGTTCTCTGGACGATCTGCATGTTAAGTTATATAAAGTTGCTTATGAATTACAAAATTATGAACAAATGCAAACCACCCGAACACGGTGGGTTGGCTAGTTTGTTTTGTTCTGCAAAACAAACTAGCCAAGTAGATATGATATAATATGATAATGCTTAATGCCTAATATGACAGTATGGCAGCCTAACATACTCGCGTTGTTGGGAATAAGATTCAAATGTTGTGACGTCGATGTTTATCACTATCATTTTATTTATTTATTTTGCTAACTTGCTAAATCTATTCTTTGTCATATCACTTTCACTCAGAAAAGTCATTAAAACGTATTTATAGCTGTGGATGACGCAGGAAAACTTCGTAGAATAACTAACAGAACTTCATAGAATAACAGAACTAACAGAACATATAAGAATAACAGAACTTCGTAGAATAACTAAGCCAGTATCTTTTCTGGGCGATAATTTCCGTCGTTGTTGTAGCCTATATTATGTTATTTTCTTTGGTCGCTTTTTATGTCTCTTCGTGAAATCGGTTTATTTGTGATTTCAGTTGTAGTCAGTTTCTTATCAAACTTTGGGTGGCTTTTCATTGTGGTGGTTAGATTTTTCTGAAACACCACTAGATACCACTGGATTTCTTTATTATTAGGAAACAACAGAATTAAGGTGTGTTTGTGTACACGGTCCCATTTGTCTGCATGGTGTGTACATCAGTTGTGCTCAATCAAATCAGTTTAGGCTAGAATCTGGATCTGTAGGTGTTTACATATACCTATTAAAGTTATTTATTTGCCAATGGTATTAGCATCTAAAGCAATAAACACAAATGTTTTTAACACTAAATTGTTATTCTAGGTGGTTGGAGGACTTTGTCACTTCAGTTTTATTTTATATTAGTTGCTTGAGCTGTTTAAAATCAAATGATGATTTGAGCTAAATTGTAGATTATATTTTCTATCAATCCAGTAATGTAGAAGCTCTTATAACTGATTAGGTGTGAAGCTGGGAGCAGGAACAGAGTATCCTGGCAGGACTGGTGTCAGTCTTGCTCATTATTGAAACAATACATTGTGTTTTTCTATTTATTCCTTAAATAATAGACTTCTGGATGCAATGGCGGCTGAGTCAGACATGTTAAAACAAGCTCTCCTGAGCACAGATATATTATAAAACAAAGAGAGGGCTTAATGTGTTACCGTTAACAACTGTTGGTTTGACGTCACAGACTTTAACTAACTCTTATGAAGTCAAGGAATTTATGAGAGAAGGCTGGTGCTACTACATCAACTTCCCAATGTGCTGATTTTGCTTCACCTGCTCCACCCACTAACCATTCCCAGACTTCCTCTGTGTGTGTTGCCGAGCGATAAAGAAATCGCCGTCTGCATTACTTAATGGCTCCACCACAACACAGTCAGACTAGTATGTGTACATGTCCTCTATCAGCCCAGCTTGGCTTAAGAGAGAGGAAGTGAATCATACCATTTGCATGAGTACCCCATTAAAAGGGGGCTACACACGCTTATGAGTGTGTCCATAAAATAGAGAAAACTATGAGCCACTTCAGGTGATATGTGAGTGATACACAGTACGTCACAATTCACACAAGCAATGACCATGAGGAGGCCTATCAACAAGGGCACATGTTATTGGGTCCCTGGATGAAACTAAATGCCCATCAACCATTCTCACACCAGAACTGATCTGTGGACTATAGTGGACTGTGGACTGCAGATACATTCACTGCTGTATTAATTAAGCTAAACAATCTTTTTTTTTTCATTAACATGAGAATATTTAAATTTTTCATTTTTCGCTTGAAGCTTCTAGCCATCTTAACTTTTGCTATCGCCGTCTTGATTGCTATGGGATCCTGGTGGGTGCCATGGGAAATCAGCTCTTGACTTTGTTATTTTGGGGTGACAGTTGTTTGTTGTTTAGTTGATGTCTTTGGGTTCTATTTTTGTGGACATGGATCGAGCGCAGAGATAAGTCATTACACACGAAACGGCACAGACACATTTAGGCATGATAGACATGCTGTGTGCTATTTTCATAACTGCAACAAATGCAGTAACCCATTACAGACAGGTACAAGTACAATACAATTACAATACAATTACAATACAATTACAATACAATTTTGTTAGACAGCACGCGTGGTTATAAGTGCAGCCGCAGTGTCCAATCAGATTAACTCCTCTCATCCCCTTTAAGAGCCAAGCTGGTGCCACAGAAAAGTGACAATTTTGTCTTGGCAGCGAATGTGCGGAAATGGTGTCGTGCCAAATTCCGACTCCTCGGCAGAATCCTACGCCCCTGGACAACCTGGCTTTTGTTTCTCTTTGAATGAGATATTGGACAAATATACCCTAATGATCTGTAATTATCTAGTTAGAACAAATTTAGTGAGTGCTCAATTAATTCACAGCACTGCAATCTTCACAGTCAGGAAGAGTGCAAAAAAGCTGCCAGAATTATGCTCCCCATGAATCTGTGGGAGTTCTACCTTATAAAACACATGTCTCTAAATTTATCGGGAGGGATTTTATTAGGTGGAATAGAATTTTGGCAATGCTATCACAACATCTTGCAAAATTATACTCCCCCAATGATCTCAGGATTGCAGTGTCTGGTTAACATCTCCTTTATTTTGGTAACTTATCTTGATGTGTAGGTTATTCCTAATAAATCACATGTCATGTTCAGCAGGGGGGGGGGGGTTATTGGGGGGAGTAGAGTTTTGGCAGTGTTATCATGATGCCCACTGACAGACATACAGACGCACACACACATATAATAAGAGTATATTACTCTGATTGCACTATATATTGTGAGAGTGCAGTATAGTGTGTGAGTAAATGAGGTTTGTCTTTATCCTCTACCACAGAAAGATAAGAGGCCACAGCAGTGAGCTCAAAAAAGGGAATCAAACAAACAAACAAACAAACAAACAAACACCCTGGCAGTAAACACCTGTGTGCTGAGACGCAGGTGAGCTGCAACTGTACAGGTGCACAATACTGGGCGTAAACGTGAGAACAGACAGGAAACAAACAAGGCACATGGGCACATAGTTTATAATCAGGTGATTGGAAGTGTGTTTCTGTGTTTCTGTGTGTGTGTGTCCCACCCACAATAAAATCCCCCCTGTTGAAGTTAATAGTGTGCTTTATATGGTATAACTTGCACATCAAGATAAGTCACCAAAATAAAGGAGATGTTAACCAGACCTTGCAGTTCTGAGATCATTGGGGGAGTGTGGGTGTACTGTAATTTAGTTAATTCAGTGCTCAGATTTGTCCTAACTAAAGAATTAGAGATTGAATAATTAGAATAATTAGGGTATATTTGTCCTCACTAGATATTTAGAGATAATTAGGGTATATCTGTCCTAGCTTATTAAAAGAGAAATAAAAGTCAGGTTATCTAGTAATGTCGAAGTAATACTGTGGTCACATGGTCAGAAGTGAACTTTGTTACATTAAGTATGTTATGGCTCCAGACCTGAGAATTACAAATATATGTAAAGTGTGCTCATAATTTTTATGCCTGAAAGGCATTCAGCCCCCCTGCATGCCATGTTAACAACCACAGTCTTTGGCTCGTTACATTTAAAAAAAACATTTGACACACTCACATCAATGTGAGTCTCTTTCCTTGGATATAGATTATGCTGTGTCATATGCTGTGCTTATGCAGAGACAACAGAAATCACGAATATAATCTGTATCTATATATACTTGCGTGAAGCTCGTTCACGTTAGAAGGGGAGTATAATTCAGCCTGTGAGGGGAGTATAATTCTGCACATGAGGGGAGTATAATTCTGCACGTGAAGGGAGTAAAATTCTGCCGAGGAGTCAGAATTTGGCACAACACTGGCAATGCACACAAAATTGTGCAGCTCAGTAACTAGACATACACGTCAGGGATGTATAGAGTCACCAGGCGACAATATATGGTAATGTAAGCATTACTGTTATTGTTGTTACTGTTACTGTTATTATTGTTGTTCACTGTGATGGGTGATGTGATCATCCATCCATTCTCCGCTTATCCGGGTCGTGGGGGCAGCAGTCTAAGCAGGTTTCCTTCTCCCCATCCACCTCATTTCTGGGGGCATACCAAGACATTCCCAGGACAGACAAGAGATTAAAATGTGTTCTGACTCTTCCCCTCCCAGTTGGACCTGCCTGGAGCACCTCACCAGGGAAGCACCCAGGAAACACTCCACTCTACGTGGAGGAGCAGCGGCTCTAAAGGAGAGCTCAGACAACCTGTGGAGGAAACTCATTTCAGCCGCTTGTATCTACAGTCTCATTCTTTCGGTCACTACCCAGAGTTTGTGACCTTTAGGTGCGAGTCACAATGTAGACTGACCAGTAAACTGAGAGCTTTCCTTTTTGGCTCAACTCTCTCTTCACCCCAACGGTCCGGTACAGCGTCCCCAACACTGCAGGTGCCGCACCGATCCGCCTGTCAATCTCCCTATCAACCTTCCCTCACTCATGAACAAGATTCTGAGATACCTGAACTCCTCCACTTGAGGCAAGGACTCACTCCTGACCCGGAGAGGGCATGCCACACTTTTCTGACCGAGTACCATGGTCTCAGTTTTATAGGTGCTGATTTTCATCCAGGGACTGGATAGCCCGTAGCACTGGGCCCAGTCCTCCATACTCCCAGAGCATTTTTCATAAGAGAATTGTTTTCCATATGAAGAAAATTACATCAGTTCATTCAGTTAGTAATTTGGAGATATGTTTTAGTGGGTTAATTGTTCAGTGCTCAAAATTCTGCTATGACCAATTGGACGCGTGAGTCAAAGTGAGTGTGAGTCAAATTCCGTGTTGAGCATACGTGTATGATAACAGCAGCGTCGAGGAGCCGGTAACACAAGCATAAGGTAAAGTGGGTTTAAAATACCACTGTACCAGCGAATTCTAAATGTCACGATTGCTGTTTTGCTACCCCCCTGTATTTATTTCTGGCCACCAAATTAACAAATGCCGATAGGCGACACCCCATGACATTAGCACAATGGAGCCTGCGGCAAAATGGAGCCTGCGGTGAAGGATTAGACTGCTTGGAGTATTACTGGAGGTGCGACTTCAGATTGCCAGTGTTTTTTATCCTCGTCCAATCATTCCTTGAATTCCTTAATCCCACCTTTGTGACATGTAACATGTAAACAGTAAGGAAAGATATTAACCAGCATAATCCAGTCAGATTCATTTCCTTTCAATTTAAAGGTTTAGAATCATGGATCAAAGCTTTTAAAGTTTTTTTTTTATCCCCATCTCTAAACATAAGTGTTGTTTTTGTTCAACAAATCCACTTATCTAAAACGGAGCACATCAGAATGCATTAAACTTGGGTCAATCAAATCTCATTTTAATTAATGAGAGGACCCAATTCATTCCAACTGAAACTACATTTGGATCATGAAGACATTTATCTATTTTCCCTAACCTAGATTGCATAAAAATATCCTTGGGGGTGAATAAATTTGCTTTCTGAAACCAATCCTAGACTAATTCATCACCAAAACAACCTCAACGTCTAAAATGGCTCGATCGCCGTCCTTTTCTATGGAGGACAATGTATCCATGGCGATAAACACAACCCTTTTTTAACTCCTTTTTTTCCTCGTCCCAGGTACATTGATCGTACTCTCATTCGTATTGATTGCTTTTTCATTAATGGAGTCCTGTGTTGACTACTTCGTCACAATCACATTGGATCATGCTCCACTTTACATGGATATAATGTTCACCATGTGTCAGAGGGACCTTCCCCAGTGCAGTCTCAACCCCCTGCGTATTTCTGAGGAAGCATTTTCTACTAATATTTCAGACTCAGTTGACATTTTTGGATACCAACAGGTATGACCCGAATACTGTGTTATGGGAAATGCCATGAGCTGTACTTAGCTCACAGCAATACAATTTCATTTTCTTAATATGCAAATCAGGCATGAGCGAACAGGATAATACAGAATCAATACTTGAACTCAGTAGAACAATGGTAGAGAAATCTTCGCCATAGCCGATAAAATCTTATATGGACGTACAAGCAGAGTTCAGCCATCTTGCTCCCAAAAAAGCTGAGAGAGTTTCTGCTTCTAGATTAATGCCTTACATTAGGGCCTCAGTTGATAACATTCCAAGGATATTTGCAGATTACTAAATTTAGCTTTACATCCTCCCTAACCCAGAGACTGTGTATTATTTTCTGAATAATTTCAAACTTCCCCCTATAAACCCAAATACTGCACATAACCTACAGATCCCCATTACACTCCAGGTAATTTCAGAGGCCATTCTGAGAGAAAAAACTCTATTTCTCCTTGAAGTGTAAATTGTATGAGAATGGACACACTCACACACACACACACACACACACACACATCATTTCACTTATACTGAATACTTTGGTATTAATATCACCCACATATTGTCCTGCATTTCATATTTAGAGTGCTGCCAGTATCACTCTTCACCAGGCCCTAGGTGGTGGACAGAATTGTCTTTGCTCTCTTCTTGGCTAGGAGAACAATTCTTCTCGGGTGGAAATCTGCCACCTCTCCCTCACATGCTCTAGACTGATGGATGGCGTGTTTTTCCTGAGCTTGGAGAATATTAAATTTAGAGGAACTGTGGACATGTTTTACCATGTCTGGCAACTTTATCGTTGATTTAAACATTTGCCTAATTTAACCACTGAATAGAGGATCTTTTAATGTAATTTTTGCTTTGTTCCTTTATTATTTACTTTACTCCTTTTAGGCTTTTGAACAGTCAGATACTTGGGATGATTCAGAGATTGGTGTGAGAGGTATAGATGTTATAAAGCCATTAGGGAATGGATGAAAAATGAACAAAATTGAAAAGAACACATTTAATGTTGCACTCGCTGGAATGGCATTGCTTAAATCTACTTTTTATTCGAATACACTAAACAGTAACATTAAGTAGCTACAAAATTGAGTTATGGAGTAGTGGAAGTTTAAATGAAAGATCACACCTGAAACTATATCCCTTCTCTGCCCTGCTTATATCACCAAAACTTTGCCTCTGTAATGAAATGTCATACTGCACCCCCTCCCAGAATCCTCAGATTTAGCCTCTCTCTTTCTCTCTCTCTCTCTCCTTCTCACTCTCCATCCATCTTCCTGTTGGGAGGCTACTACCCACAGAGGCTGCTCAAACCAGCTCAAAGATATTTGAGTTCTCCTCACTCCTACAGGCAAATAGTCACCTCTGTTCCAACCATTGCTGAAGCCATGTTCTGCATGCTCCTATAAAGCCTTTCATGTATAAATAACATTATCTAACACTTCACTGGTGAAAATTCACTGACACAACAGACTCATACAAAGTTTTTATATCTGCCACCAAAATTATCGTACATTTTACAGTTGTTACTGAAAATTCACTGAAAAGGGTTCAGAAAATTCAGCGAAAAGAGTTCAGACATCACTGCTGTGGGGTTTATACTATCACTGTGGAAATGTCAACTACCTAAAGTTACCCAGATTACTTAAATGCTGACAGAGGAGAAGCAGAACTTATAGTTTCAAGTTTAGAATAGTGACTAAACATAGAGTTAGACACATGCTGTATTTAGGATGTGTTCCAATATCCACAATTATTCACCCATCAGTTCTGAGTGCTGGAATTTGGGCCAAAGTGTATTTATTCTTATATCACTAATTACTCTGCAATGCTGACATGTAATTGCCTTCGTAATCATGGTTGAAGTGATTCAGTTGATTGAATTATTTCATAGTAATTTATTATGTGGCGTTCACAATTCAATAAGTAAATGTCTTTTAGTAGTAGTAGATCTAGTAGTAGGTTCATGAGTTTTTTTTAAGCAGGCTCTTGTATTGCAATAATATATTTTATTATTCCTATTCAGTATACACAAGTTTGCAAAATGTGTTACATGTGCAATTCTTAAAATATGTTTTTCACTCTTGCGTAATATCCACAGACCTCTCCACGTATGTCTAACCATTCGTTAAGACCTGGATGCACCATACCATCTCAGAGGTGAAGCTCAGTAGCACCATCGCTGGCTGCCATCTTCCCGGGATTTTCATTCTACTGTCTCTTCCTGCGTGTTGGTCCCCCAGAAGAGTTAGAAACTGATTTTTCAACACATTTACTAGCATATGTGGTCCGGTCGTCTTGGCTGGCAGTGATGGGGAGTGCACGAGCCCACCGTTACAGCCTGGTGTCCTCGGAGGACGGGATGATGCTGTCCCCTAGCGACCTGCCGCATAGCTGCAGCAACGGCGGCGCCGGGGCCAAAGGGCAGACGCGTCATCACACCCAGAGACGTTTTGTGGACAAGAACGGCCGCTGCAACGTGCAGTTCGTGAATATGTTCGAGAAGGGCCAGCGCTACCTGGCCGACATCTTCACCACGTGGGTGGACGTCCGCTGGTGCTGGATGCTGACTATCTTCTGTCTGGCTTGTCTCCTCTCCTGGGTCTTTTTTGGTTTCGTGTTTTGGATGGTGGCACTGTCATATGGAGACCTAGAGAACGAAGAGCAGTTGTGCGTCGCAAACCTTAACAGCTTCTCAACAGCCTTCAGGTTCTCCATGGAGACGCAGACCACCATCGGCTACGGTAACTACTACGTAACAGCGGAATGCCCCATCGCTGTTTTCATGGTGGTCTTCCAGAGCATTGTGGGATGTATCATTGACGCCTTTGTCACCGGAGCGGTCATGGTCAAGGCGGCCTCGCCCAAGAATAGAAGTGAGACTCTGATGTTTAGCCACTATGCCATAATCACTATGAGAGATCATAAACTCTGTCTGATGTGGCGGGTGGGGAACCTGCGGAAGAGCCATCTGGTGGAAGCTCACGTTCGAGCACAGCTCATCAGGTCACGCACCACTGCTGAGGGGGAGTATCTACCTCTGGAACTGACGGACATTGACATTGGACTTGATTCTGGACTCGACCGAATATTTTTGGTCTTCCCCATCACTATGATCCACGAGATTGAGGAAGACAGCCCATTCTATGGCATGAGCAAGCAGGAGTTGGAGAGCTCTGAATTCGAGATAGTGGTGATCCTGGAAGGGATGGTGGAGGCCACGTCCATGACCACGCAGTGTCGCAGCTCTTATTTAGCTAGCGAGATTCTATGGGGCCACCGGTTTGAACCCGTACTTTCTGAGGTTAAAAGCCACTACACAGTGGACTACTCGAAATTTAACAGCACGTATGTGGTCCCCGGCACGCCACAATGCAGCGCCAAGGAACTGGAAGAGGAAAAGCACAGCGTGTCTGGATCCAACTCCGTAAGCTATGAGAATGAAATAGCCCTCATCAATAAGGAGTACTCGGGTGACATTTTGGGTGAGAATGTTGGAGGAGTCAAACAGTACGCTCGGAAATAGTGTCCAATCAGGGATCTGTTCGTCTGGAACCTAAGCCATCGAGAATCTGAAAATATGATATACAAATATGAATTTACAGTCAAACCCAAGTCTGTCTAATTTGCTGAAAAAGCCCACCCTACCCAGTCTAATGCCTTTTCACCATGAAGTGGAAGCACAGTAATTGTGATACACCAGGTAGGGGCCATAAAGGAGATACAAAAGCAAAAGAAAAAAGCATTCTTAATAAAAACCTGTTTGATCGGTTACTATGATAGAGAGAACAACCACCTCCAAATGATACTTGATATTGGCATGACTCTATTGGCAGTTTTTTTGCTATAGCTGATAAGCGAATTTCCGTCCTGCTTGCTCCCCATTTTTCTTTACACCCGTGAAGCTATTTAGAGGTGTTTAGAGGTACAAGGTGTTCAGCCCGCCTTGTTGACAGGAGATCAAACTCAGTCTGCTATTTCATTCAGCAAAGGGAAGATGACCTTCAACACATGATTTAAGAAGAGGATGGATTGCATATGCTGATTTAGACATTGAGAATAAGGTGGTGCATTGTCAGGCTTCGATTATGAGAAGGTAGACTGGTGAAGAACCAGTTTGGTACATAAATATTGGCCAGGATGTCCCAGAAGCACAAACAGGTGCCACACCACAAAAGCGTAGTGCCATATAGGGTGCCCATCTACACTCACTATGGTCTGTTGTTGTTATCCTCTTTGACACCAGGCCCCTTCACGTTTACGATACAGCAAATGATACACGTTTGCCGCCTCGTATGGTGTAGGCTGCTGTACAACATGTCTCATGAGTCAGCAGGGTCTTCTCTCTTTATTCACTCTTCACAGCTGCATGAATCTCAGAGGCTCCGTCAATTTGGTGAGTGATACTCCACAAATAGAATTCCAAAACAAATGTTCTAAGAGTTTGCAGCAGTAACAAATGTTGAAAGGAAACCTTGGATATCAAATTACTCAGAGATCAAATAAGCGGTGGTCGCAGTAGCTTCATGCCAGGTCCAGTAGGAGGCAAGAAATATTGCAAGATGGAATTCCAGTCAACCCTTCAAGTCCTAAAAAGGAAGATGTGGAGGTAATGCATATAAATGCAGTGATCCTGTTAATGACCTTGATCCTGTTAATGACCTTGAAGGTCACCACAGCCAGCATATGCAAATTAGGAATTGATTAGGCAGAAGAATCTGGTTATAGGGGGATCTTAACTTAGAGTTCCTTTTTCCTGCGTATTTATGATCAATGCAAAACTCTAGATCGGAGCGCCATCATACACATCAGATTTGGCTTGACAGGATTCTGTCAGATATATGAGTATCAATTTTAGTGGAATTATTTCAGGTCAGCAAATCTTTACCATTTTACAAGACATAATTAGCAATCATCAAAAGCATTTAATGGGTTTACTGTTATATGATTTCACTTTTTGTGAAATAAAATCACTTCAAATATATACATATACATATACAAATGAGGTATCCATTGCCCAGTAGTAGAACGTGCACAAAAATAGCACAAGATCTTGCTGTCAATTACCACTTTTAGAGAGCTGTGATAAATATGAATATAGATCCTCTCGATCTTTGTCATGGAAAACTCTACTGACTGGCAACCAAAGCTGAGTGCTAAGAACTCACTGTTCAGCCATTACAAACTAGTATCTCACAAATACATCACTCATTACTCCCTCTGTGTTCAGTGTATTGTAGGCTGGGCGTTGAAGATCACTAGGTGGCAGAAAAGGACTTTAGTTGAAGGTTTGGTGGAGGGTATTGGAGCACAAGCTACACAAACGTTTATTTTCAAGATGTTGATCAAGAATTGCATTTATTATTTTATATCTGCTTCTTGTGGTGTTCCTTGACATCAGAACATTTATGGGGGTGGTGATGGTTTTTGAAGCAGATGAAGCACAGTAGGTTTGTGGTCATTGTGTATTTCATTTACATGAAATGTGCTACTTTGAACACATCTGCTATTCAGAGTGTAACCTTTTTCATTTCTTATTGTGAAATGTGTGCTATGTGAATGTTTATTAATGTTAATAGCAAACCAGGGAAAATTACATACAGTCTAATACTGTAATATCAAATACAGCAACTTGAAAATACAGCAATGTTTTTGTATATAAGTATTGGATTGATTGAGGGTTAATACACAGTAGAGGATGCAGGATCATGTTGGTGAAGTTCAAGATGATGATGATGATGATGATGATGATGATGATGCTTCCTTGATGTGGGTGCACGACCAATCTTCGTAGTATATTATCGTTGTAATGGCTACTGTACCATGTCAGCCATACTGATTACATATAATTTTCATTACTCTTCCCAAGCAAGTTCTGCCCTTTAAGTGTTTGATCCACAGTGTGTTTGAACTGTTCAGTAAAGGTTTTTGAACATTGTGTTTTCCTGTGAGGAGATGAGGTTTCCTTTGAGTTTAAATGCATTCACAGTGGTAATAAGTGAAGTGTTTTAGTAGCTGCAGTAAATCTCTGCCTTCTGGGCTTAATTGGTTTTGCATTTTAATATTATTATTTTTAACAAATATTGAGTTTGTTTAATCTTGCTGCTTTTGCCAGATTATGAAGATATGATTCTTTTTATTTTTGGTTTAATTAATCTTTCACAT
Organism: Brachyhypopomus occidentalis; assembly: GCA_020368025.1. NCBI lineage: Eukaryota > Metazoa > Chordata > Actinopteri > Gymnotiformes > Hypopomidae > Brachyhypopomus > Brachyhypopomus occidentalis. The sequence goes on along the minus strand of JAGXOD010001349.1, from coordinate 1,819,935 downwards.
GCAGATTCAAATGAGATCTTGACTCATTTTTATCTTACCTATGAATGTCATTTTACCGAGGTTGTTTTTGTGCTTCTCCATATGTTGTTTATTCTTGTTGGTCTATTGGTAGGTACGTATGGGCAATGGGTTGAGCAAAGCTGGAGTGACAAACTGACATATGAAATACTGAAAAACTGTAATGCTAAAAGAAGCTAAAAGACTATCAACAATTCACAAAAAAATGAATTGCAGCTAACAGGACAGCAGCCCAGGTGCTCTCTCTCTCTCTCTCTCTCTCTCTCTCTCTCTCTCTCTCTCTCTCTCTCTCTCTCTGGGAGACAGCAGGCAGCACTGCTACTGCCGGAGGCTTCCCTGCAGATCCTAAACGAGAGGACAGTGAGGAACTGAACTGAAAGGACAGAACATTGACCAGCCAATGACCTGAGAGGGGTCAGCGCTTGGGGCCCAGATGTAAGATATGTGATGATGGCACCATTAAAGACTCCAGCTGGCTTAGTTTCTTTAATTAGCAGAGATAACGCCTCCTTGTTTGGAATTTCTGGATAGGGTCCAGGGTGAGGTTACAACTAGGATTTATTTAGCAAATTTAAACAAGATTGATTGCACAGTTAGTGAAAACATCAGTGTTTTGTAGATTTATTCATTTATAACATCCAGATGGCCAGTGAGGGATAGTTGGAATGGAAGTCCATGTTAATCTGCCTATAGGCCTGGGAATTTGTGGCAACAAGCCCAGGTCTGGCCCTGAAGGACTGATGACCTCTGGAAAATTTTGTAGTTCATCTTAAGGATTAAAAACTGCTAACATTAAAGTGGGAATTTATGAGTCTGAAAGGAAACAGTTTTGGGTAAAATGGTGGGAAAAAAATCTGTTTTCTCAACTGAGAGGTTTCTCAGTTTCCGAGGTTGATGAGTGCCATTGCTCTCTTCAGACAACTGTTTCTAAACAAAAATGAAATGTGTGCATTTAGTACATAAAGTTTTAAACAAATCCAGTGTTTTGACTTTAAACTGTAATTAAATATGACTTGGTGCTCCTTTGGTCAGAGTGTGTTTGCTGCAGTAGTTGTGTTTAATAAACATGGTGTTGAAGTAGTTTTACTCCAACCCCATTCAGTTCTGGTATTTTAAAGATCTATGAAGGAACCAATTAGGTGAATTAAAAGCATTACATTTGAGGCTTGGAGATACATTAGTAGGGGGACCAGATGTAATATTTAGCCCATACATCCTCTTTTTAAGCCCTATAATACTGGGCCAGGCAGGATTTAATTCCTAAAAGTTGGCCAGGGTGTCATTTTATGTAGAATAGGTGAGCATATGAACTGCCTCCATAGATGAACTCTACCATCTTGGAATGTGCAAGATGCTTTGATGATGCAGGAAAACAAGCAGTAAGTAGGTGTTCAGAAGAGTTTAATGAAATAAATTCTCCTTTATAATACATCACTACCAATCTCCCCATCCTTTATTTTCCATTCGTAAGACAAAATTATCATTCTAATATTACAAACGGTACACAAGTGTTCACAATGCATTATGTAGAGAGAGTGGCATTGCTAATCCAAACACCATCCTGGCCAGATTACCCAATCCAACTGGGTCAAGAGGTTCAAATTGAACTTTGTGCATCCAACCACTTTCAGATGAACACTAACCAAATTAAGTTGTGGCAAAGACACAAATGACAATTCTATCCAAATGGATCAGAGCCAACAGTCGTAGAAGTGGCATTGACAATAATATTGGCAAGAAACACCACAAGTCGAGACAAGTCACCAATGTTTTATTGTTCCCAAAGGGAGGGAGGTGGTGAGTGAAGATGGCAATGGGGATTTGAACAGAAACACAAACTGCTTGTCATTCAAATCATGCATACAGATGTCCAAACGAACGAACACTACAAAATTCCTGATGTCACTTCTGCAGTGTCAAGTCTGCAAAGGATGAAGAGGGGCAAAAAAATCAAGGACGGTCCTGCTGCGTTTGCATAACCACCAGGATACACCAACGCATCAGTAGTCCTTACATTTAGAAGGTGATTTGGTCACTGTTTTGAAGAGCCAGAGGTTATAACCAGTGGTCCCAACACGTGTCTCTGCACACGTTTGGGTTCTGTCAACAGGAAACAAGCAATACTGAGCATAAAATGTAAGTTATATAGGCACAACATAGACTGAATAAAGTCAATAGATCATGAAGCATTACCAGAGTGGAAAATGTGCTTCCTCTTTCTGCACCCATAATCGCAGCAACGGCACAGGTCATTCTGGGAAGGGTCATCTAAAAGTTCCCATCTGTCAATAGAATTCAGGCTTGATGTTTTTGCCAGAACCAGTTAAACGGTTTATTGGTTATTCAATAAAACGATCAAACAAAGTAAAATGGTGTACATTTACCCTCCAAGGTCTCTGTTGAAGTTGCAAGCCTTCTTTTCTTCATTTAGATTTTCTGGGTCCCATACCGTTAGTTTGCAATGGAAGTACACCTGGTATTAAGTACAAGCACAAGTATTTTGGTGGTCTGCCACTCAAGGTGATTTATACCAAGGCACCAAAATTCACATGCCATTTGCTGAGATTCAGGTTTCAATTGTAGTGACCAGCTCTTAACAGATTAACAGACTTTTGGGTCTATATAGATGTCCACAAGTTTAGTTCAACAGTTTACTTCAATACATTCCCAACATGGTGCTCAAGCACTAGGGAACAAACCAGCAGTTTCTCCAATGTTTTAGTAATAGGAAAGCCATTTACGTTCCTGCAGCATGGACGTCCCTGAAGAGAACTTAAAATTTGACCCATGTCCATTTTTATGACTAGGCAAAGTTGCTCAAATATCCAAGCTGACCACATTAGAGCCCCTTACTTCCACGTCCAATGAAAATTTGAAGGCTTGCAGCTGAAGCACCAGCGAAGAGGGATGAGATCTTGGCAAGAACCTCGAGTATCCGCTCTTACCATCCACAAGACATCTAGAGGGGGGGGGGAGAATGCAAGTGTAAGCATTTTAAAAGCACTCTATAAGCATTGTGCCTACCAACCATCATTAATACACACCCTTTGTTAGCGATGACTGGATAAATCTGTGACTCTGGTCCAAGTGCTACTGTGTTGGTAGCTACACACTCGTCCATATGCAGCATTAGGGGCTGGTGATTCTGCTGTTCCACTGCGGCCCAAATGTAAATAAAGGATCCCAGCGTAAAGACGCTTGAGGGTGCTGGGCCGGTTAAGTCGTCTGTGTTGGGATCGTTTTGAGGACAGACAAAATGATCAAGATAGACACTAGATAAAGTCATGGCTACAGTCATAGGTGGTCATGAGTTGCGATACATTTACCATTTAGCAAGCCCATGTGAAAGACCAGCTTTCCATGACCTTGCAAAGCACCGAAGGCAGGCTCCACGTAGGGGCGCATCCATTCAGGCCTGGAATTTGCATCGTACTGCAGTTAAAGGTTTTAAAAGGTTTCATGCATCTCAGTATACATCAGCAGCAACCTTACCTTTCATAGACACACTCAATGGGGTAGTTGGTTGTAACGGTAGATATGGTCAGTGGCCGGAAGGCCAGCACATTTTTATAGACAAGCTGCTTTTTTGTTTTCTGAAGGATAAGAAAGATAAAATGTTCCATGAGATCCCCACAAATTATTCAGTCTTTATATAAATATTAACTGGGTCATATACCATTAGTCTGAAACGGCACTCAGATAGCCGATAGTGAAAAACTGCAATCCCTCCTCCATCTGCTGTACGCGAAAATTTTGAAGGAAAACAATTGCCCAAAAGAAGCCGGGAGGGTTTATCCACTAGGGCTTTGTCAACCTTCCACGTAACTATAACGGAGTCCTTTTTGCATTCTAGTTGAATATCTGCATAACAACAAAAATAAATAGATCCAAATATGCATGTTTAGAGCCTTCCGGGATCCGATTCAATGTCTGAGAAAATTTCAGGTTATAACATACCAAATGCCACAACTGCAACTAAAACTGCACTTGTATTTTTATTTATTAAACAGACTTACTTGGGTTATCGGACAAAACTAATGTGGGAGCAGCCAAAACAAGCAAAACTTGCCACAAGAAAACCATGTTGGAGTAGAACGAGGAGCGGATCGGTCTGTAATTTGAAATACGTAGTATGCGAGCACGGAGTGCAGCTGGCAGTACTTGTCATCTAGTTATCCAATGAGCTGTGTAAAACAATTAGGACAGAAGCGAAAACTCATCAGTTCAGAAAATTGGATAAGAACTTGCGTTTGAAACGTGTTTTAAGGTGCGGACATAACGATTGGGTTTTAAAAAATGCTCCGATATGGCATCTGAAACCAATTACACACCTTGGCGTGTTTATAGAACAAAACGTATGCACTTACATAGACTAAAGAGCAATTGATTTGACGCGAATTTAAAAATAAATGCGCTTTCACAATGTCTGAAAGGAAAAAACGGGAAGACGGAAGGACAGATACGTTGCACATGTTTTTTCAAAAAACGATATTATTCTTGGATACAGATGAAAAGTTGATATAGAATCATATACCCTTTAAAAGTTTGTAAACAAAGATAACGGCGCTTGCATGGCCGTATTACATTTGGCAGTGCGCATCATTATCAATCATCATAATCCAAAGAATAATGCTTTGATATACAATATCTTGACATAAGTATAAATATTATAGTTAGTTCCCTAGTAAATTAATGGTTCGCGAAAATAGTGTAAATTGTGTAAATTTGGTCCTTAAATTTAATTAATTGTGCCATGGGTTTACCAAGATCTAAGTATAGGATTTAGTTTATCGAATTAAAGCAATCTCTTTTTCCAGAAAACATATTATTCTGACGTAGCCACGTTAGGGTAGGCCATATATTTGCATCACTCACGTTACAGAAAGGCGGGATACGACCGTACCTTGTCGTTTCAATGTAAACGAGATGTAGTTTATATCTCGTTTAAATATATATATTTGTACGTCCAAATGGATATAACATAAAGGGACATTAGTCAAGCCTGTAGTTTTATTTGTTTTGGAGAATTTTTTAAAAAGTTAAATGATTTGAACTTTCCAGAAAAAAGTCTAAGTGGAAACTACAGTCAGTCGTACTGTCTCATAAAATGAGGAAATGATTTCATGTTACTGTTGCATGGCGTGTTGTTATGAAATAAACTCCAGTTTGCATGACTATGTCACAAACGTGTGAGAGTGGGTCGATTTATAGACAACCATAGTTCGAGGCTGGAAGAATAATATGGTATTCTAGAATAATAAAGGTTTGTTCATTATTAAGATGTTGACAGTGAACTCGCCCAACTCACAAAAAATCACAAATGTTCTAATACGACCTCTTGAGTGAAATTATGACTTAGGCCTATGTTAGAAGATGCACAACCAGAATAGATATAATGTTGAAATCCATAGGGTAGTTTAAGCACATAATCATCTTGTTTCCAAACGTCACTTTCAGAAGATATATGGAAGACTGAGAACACAGAACATATTGTATTTTCACCATGTAGTGCAGCTTGGAGGCAACTCATCAGTGTACATCCATCTGCAGTGAAGCTCTCTCACTGTGATAACACAAGATAATATAGGCATTATCTAAAACACTGGCGGTCACAGATGGGACTTAACATAAATAATTTTTTAAAGAGGGGGAAATGTAAAATACTTTTTATTAGAAATACTTGCAACCATTTATTTCAGGACATTTTAAAATATTTCTAGTCATTTCTTTCTTGTTTCCTTATATAAAATTTATTAGAAACTCTGCTTTGCAAAAAAAACAATAGTGTATTTATCATAACAGCTGTACATTCAGATTTTATTAAATTTGTTCCCCTTCTTCCGACAAGCATCATAACAAGTGCTTCAGGTGTGAATGAATGCCAGAATAGGGGCATGATGACATATTGCATTTTATCTTCGGTCACAATGTGCAAGTAGAATGATTCTAAGCAGTAGGCTGCCCTTAGATTAGGTCCGTCTGACCGCACACAGTTTGTGCGGGACAGGGTTCAGCGTGATTCCAAGCACTGGTGTGAGGTCCAGCTCGTCCTCGGACACACCTGGAGGAGGACTGAAGCGGAAATGCTGCAGGAGAGACGCGAAGAAGAGGAAGAGCTCCATCCTGGCCAGACCCTCCCCCAGACACATCCGTCTCCCTAACAACACAGAGTTCTTAGATTTCAGACTAGTTTCTTTTTAAGACCTACATTTCCAGCATACCAAAGTTTCATCAGATTGCCTACAATAGACATATAGTTGCAGTCTCAGTTGGCATCAACACAACACTACCCCATTTATACTAAACTAATGCTTACCTGTATGTTACAGTCTGCTGACTTTAGTTCGGCTTTCATTGCAGTGAGTAGCTACTCAGGATCACTGGATGAAAGTACTCCTCAAAAGGACTTTGGACAACCTGTCTGGCCAATCTCAGACTACCTGAGCGCTAAGATCACATGTCCAACACTCCCTACCTGAACACTGTTTAATGTGTGCCTAACAGTAAATCCTACAAAAAAAAATGTTTTTTGTGTGTTTCAACTTCTGTCAGCCAAATAAAAAAGGCTGATCTTTGACTTCAAGATACTGAATAAGAGAACTGGTCCTACATGCAGTATTTAATTGGAGGGCATATTACTGAGAATTAGTCACTAAAAATAATTTTAATCCTAAATTGCTCATACCTTTGGTGTAAGTATTAATGGTAGAAGCATGTCACTTAGTCCAAACCTACATAAATCAATTTCAAGTTCAGTGTAAAGTGATCATAACTGGGGAAACGCATGCATTTTTAGTTTAGACTCTGAAATCCTGCATTCAGATATGCATAAACTAATCCAGTACTTTTACATCAGTGGTACTATTAAGAGCCGCTTAACCCAGAGGATCCAAGTATACACTTCACACGGAGCCATGCAAGATTCACGTGTTCACTAAGTGACAGAAGATGTGGTGTGATATGAAACTGGATATTAAAAAAATAAAAAACAAAGCAAATAAGTTTGTGAGAAAACAGGAGGGAGTCTAAGGGAAGACAACACGGCAGAAATGGAGGTGTAAATCTGTCATGTTTGGTGATTGGTATACAACACCAGACAACCGCACTCAGAAATAGGTGTTTACTCTTGGTACCCCAAACTGTTGTCTCACACACAAAAGCGGAAGAAGATGAAGCAAACTGAATGAAATACCTGCAGAGAAGGGCATGAAGGCGTCTTTCTTAACAAATCTGCCTTGCTGATCCAGGAAGTGTGCTGGGTTGAAGCTGTGTGGAGTCTCCCACTCGGTCTCATCCTTCAGCACGGATGTCAGAAGAGGGTACACCGTTGTACTCTATAGACACATCCACGGTGAGTTCAGCCACAATTTGAGCTCACACTTGTCAGCTTTGATGCAACATTCATTGTCATCACCTTTTTGATGAAGTAGCCATTGAAATTAACATCACAGCTGGTGACGTGGGGGAGGCTTAGGGGTGCAATGTTGCCCAGTCTCTGGGTCTCATGGATCACTGCATCCGTGTAAGGCAGATTCTTCCTGTCATCCACCACTGGCTGACGACCTTCAACCACCTTGTCAATCTCCTGCTGTACTTGATCTTCAAGCAGAAACATGGTTTTGCAGTTGGGATTAGAACTCAAATGTCCTTAGAGACCATCCAGCAAACAATATTAATATAAATGAAGCTTTGGCTTTACAGTACGATGCTCTTACCCTGTATGTGAGGGTACTTAGCCATGAACAGCAGTGCCCAGCGCAGAGTTGTGCTAGTTGTGTCAGTACCCGCACCAAAGAGATTCGCCACTGTTGAAGTAAGGTTCTTGTCATTGAAGCGAGAGTTCTTCTGTCCTGATTTCTGACAGACATCCACAGACCACATGATTAGACTGCATTCCTTTACCAATCATATAAAAATCAGCATTCATTCCCTTCAAGACAGGAACATGGCAATATGCCAGTACTAACATTTTAGAAAAGTATCAGGCATTTAATTTAAGTTACTCTTAAATTGTATATAAGCTTATGGGTTTGTTCAACAGCGGTAGGACATGTTGAGTCTATGACTAGATGTCCAGCATGATCCGTTACTCCAAGAATGAATAAGTGGAGAAAATTAGTAAGGGAACAAAACAGTGTGGGTTACCAGTGAAGTCATAAACTATCTGGGTTTATCAGACATCAGATTGTTAGCAGATTGACTAGACATGAAGAATGAATCGTTAAGATTTTGTGGTAATTATTCAGCTTACTGATAAACTCAATTGGGGAGCCATGATGGCCTATGTAAGACAGGGCAAACAGGTAAAAGACAATCAGATCTCGCTTAAAACTTTAGATTTAAACAGGTGATTGTGTATGCAGTTTAGTCCACTGTCCATATCAGCCCATTAATCATGACATTCTGTTTACCTCGTCAGTCTGTTTTCGAAGAAGGAAGGAGTCGACAAATCCTCTGATGTTGTCTGAGTGTAGAGTCTTGTTCAGACTGCCAACTAGCGTATTAATGTCTTTCTTCTGGTCCTCGATGTTTCTATCAAGGATCCTTTTGCTCTTCAAGAACGGACCTATCCAGGGAACTATATTGTATATCTAGAGATTAGAACAACAGGGGTTAAAGATTCATGTTGACATTTCACATTTGCAGTTGCATTTATAGTCCCTTATAGTCCCTTTATAAAGTCCCTTCGGCTTTAGAGAGAACACCAGCTGCTCAGTTTAATGTAACCAAGTGGATCTCTGGGTAAAACAGTCAGCTGCATTCTTTATGTTGCTTTGCCACAGATAGGATTATACATTCATAGAAACAGAATTAAATACACTTTGGGTTAATTCACAGAAAAAAAAATACACCCATGACAAGGTGAGCATGGCCAAGAGCGCCCCCAAGAGGTGGCCAGGGTGTCATGGCAGCCATGCTTAGATTTGGCACACCCTCCAAACTGACAGTGTTTCCTGCAGGTTGAGAATATACTTGTGGTTATAATGGACCTAGTTAGTGTTGGTAACCTCATCAGTTTAGCTACACTTTGTATGAGCTTATATATGTTTGGTTTGGTAAGTCACATTCCTTTTTGGTTACATTTTAGAAAGTGCTACCTGTAATGTTAAGTAATGTTAAGTTTGGCATTGACGTGTATTAACTGAATTGAATTGATTAATGTAAATTTAATTTAATGAAAACATTTATAATAATAATAAAAAAACTTTTAATTATAAAATAAAAATCTAATGACATAACAATTTTAACAATAATTCCTGTCTATGTTTAAGTAACCTACCCCCTTCATTTACTGATGCATTCAAATTTTCGAATCACTGGTTCCTTGGCTGGTCTCATGTGAATATGATATTGGGTCCAGTGGCATGTTCAAAGACGTGGTCACGGTTTAAGGTGATGAATGCTCAGGTCCCTTGCATGGATCCTCACTACACTGGCAAAGGATCAGCAGTGAAGCATCTAACTTGGACTTTAATTACAAAAATAACGTGATACTCTCCCATGGGCCCACCACCTGTGGGAGAGGTAGTACTAGGGGTTCGGTGCATTGTGGTTTGGGCGGTGGCCGAAGGCGGGGCCTTGGCGTACCGACCCTCGGTTACTGAAGCTGGCTCTTGGGACATGGAACGTAACCTCTCTGGGTGGGAAGGAGCCTGAGCTGGTGTGTGAGGCTGAGAGATACCAACTAGATATAGTTGGGCTCACCTCCACACACAGTTTGGGTTCTGGAACCAATCCTCTCTCGAGAGGCTGGACTTTATTCTTTTCTGGAGTTGCCCAGGGTGAAAGGCGGAGGGCTGGAGTGGGCTTACTCATAGCCCCCGGCTCGCTGCCTGTGTGTTGGGGTTTTCCCCAGTAGATAAGAGGGTTGCTTCCCTGCGCCTTAGGGTCGGGGAACGGGCTCTAACTGTTGTTTGTGCTTATGCACCGAATGGCAGTTCGGAGTACCCGGCCTTCTTGGAGTCCTTGGAGGGGGTACTGGAAGGTGCCCCTTCTGGGGATTCCATTGTTCTGCTGGGGGACTTCAATGCTCACGTGGGCAATGACAGTAGGACCTGGAAGGGCGTGATTGGGAGGAACGGCCTCTCGATCTGAACCCGAGTGGTGTTCTGTTATTGGACTTCTGTGCTCGTCACAGCTTGTCCATAACGAACACCATGTTTGAGCACAGAGGTGTCCATAAGTGCACATGGCACCAGGACACCTTAGGTCGCAGTTCGATGATCGATTTTGTAATCGTATCGTCGAACTTGGCGACCGTGTGTCTTGGACACTCGGGTAAAGAGAGGAGCTGAGCTGTCAACTGATCACCACCTAGTGGTGAGTTGGATCAGATGGCGTGCGAGGATGCCGACAGACCTGGCAGACCCAAACGTATTGTAAGGGTTTGCTGGGAACGCCTGGCAGAGGAACCTGTCAGAAAGGTTCTTTAACTCCCACATCCGACAAAGCTTTGACCGCATCCCGAGGGAGGCCGGAAACATTGAGTCTGAGTGGGCTTGGTTCCGTGCCTCTATTGTCAATGCAGCAGATCGGAGCTGTGGCCGCAAGGTTGTCGGTGCCTGTCGTGGCGGCAATCCCCGAACCCGGTGGTGGACACCTCGGGTAAGGGAGGCCGTCATGCTGAAGAAAGAGTCCTATCGGGCCTGGTTGGCCCGTGGGACTTTGGAGGCAGCAGACAGGTACAGGGGGCCAAGCGGATCGCGGCTTTGACTGTCGCAGAGGCAAAAACTCGGGTGTGGGAAGAGTTTGGTGAGACCATGGAAAGTGACTTTCGATCGGCTCCGAGGAGGTTCTGGCAAACCGTCAGGCAACTCAGGAGGGGAAAGCGGTTCCCGACCAACACTGTATACAGTGGGGCTGGGGATCTGCTGACCTCGACTGGGGATGTCATTAGGCGGTGGAAGGAATACTTCGAGGATCTTCTCAATCCCACCATCACGCCTTCCACAGAGGAAGCAGAACCAGAGGACTCGGACGGGGGTTTGCCCATCACTAGGGCTGAGGTGACTAGGGTAGTTGTGAAACTCCTTGGTGCCAAGGCTCCGGGGGTGGATGAGATCCCTTAAGGCTCTGGATGTTGTGGGACTGTCTTGGTTGACACGTCTTTGCAACATCGCGTGTACATCGGGGGCAGTGCCTCTGGATTGGCAAACCGGGGTGGTGGTTCCCCTTTTTAAGAAAGGGGACCGGAGAGTGTGCTCCAACTATCGGGGATCACACTTCTCAGCCTCCCCCGGTAAGGTCTATGCAGGGGTTCTGGAGAAGAGAGTCCGTTCGATAGTCAAATCTCAGTTACAAGAGGAACAATGTGGGTTCCGTCCTGGTCGTGGAACACTGGACCAACTTTTCACCCTTGCGAGGGTCCTAGAGGGTGCAAGGGAGTTTGCTCAACCAGTCCACATGTGCTTTGTGGATTTGGAAAAGGCATTCGACCGTGTCCCTCGGGGATTCCTCTGGGGGTGCTCCGGGAGTATAGGGTACGGGGCCCGTTGCTACGGGCTATCCAGTCCCTGTACAAACGGAGCAGGAGTTTGGTTCGCATGGCCGGCAGTAAGTCAGACTGGTTTCGGTGGGAGTTGGACTCCGCCAAGGCTGCCCTTTGTCACCGGTTCTGTTCATAACTTTTATGGACAGAATTTCTCGGCGTAGCCAAGTTGCGGAGGGGGTTCGGTTTGGTGGCCTCAGGATTCCACGCCTTCTCTTTGCAGATGATGTGGTCCTGTTGGCATCATCAGGCCGAGACCTACAGCTCTCGCTGGATCAGTTTGCAGCCGAAAAAGCGAGACGGCCGGGATGAGAATCAGCACCTCTAAAACTGAGACCATGGTACTCAGTCGGACAACGGTGGAGTGCCCTCTGGGTCGGGAGTGAGTCCTTGCCTCAAGTGGAGGAGTTTAAGTATCTCGGGTTCTTGTTCACGAGTGAGGGAAGGATGGAACGAGAGATTGACAGGCGGATCGGTGCTGGGCTGCAGTATTGCGGTCGCTGTACTGGACCGTTGTGGTGAAGAGAGAGCTGAGCCAAAAGGCAAAGCTCTCAATTTACTGGTCAATCTACGTTCCGACTCTTACCTATGGTCACGAGCTTTGGGTAGTGACCGAAAGAATGAGATCGCGAATACAAGCGGCCGAAATGAGTTTTCTTCGCAGGGTGTCTGGGCTCTCCCTTAGAGATAAGGTACGGAGCACAGTCATCCGGGAGGGGCTCGGAGTAGAGTCGCTGCTCCTCCACGTAGAGAGGAGCCAGCTGAGGTGGTTCGGGCATCTGGTTCGGATGCCACCTGGGCGCCTGCCTAGGGAGGCGCTCTGGGCATGTCCAACTGGGAGGAGGCCCCGGGGAAGACCCAGGACACGCTGGAGAGATTATATCTCTCGGCTGTCCTGGGAACGCCTTGGTGTCCCCCCAGAAGAGTTGGAAGAGGTAGCTGGGGAGAGAGAAACCTGGGCCTCTTTGCTTAGGCTACTGCCCCCGCGACCCGGACCCGGATAAGCGGAAGAAAATGGATGGATGGATGGATGGACGTGATACGCTACTGTGCAGAGGATCCTGGTCACCTCAGCCAAGAGCAAACACTGGACATGCAAAGCATTTCGGTAAACACACAGAGCAAACACTTACCTGCATGAGAGCTGTTCCACTAAACCGAAGATTCTCGTTTGCCCTATTGGCTACAGCTATGGTGTGTTAATGATGGAAGGGAGAAGGACTACAGGGGGCCTGACTCACAACTTTGTGGAGTGGTTTGATTCTATAATCTCCAACACCAGGAAGGCAAGTTTCACTTTTCCCTTTTATGTGTACGGGGAGCAGAAGTCTTACTTACCCTTATTGGAGCTGAGCCACCAATCCTAATATTCTCATTTGCCCTATTGACCATTGCATTGAACTGAGGATCGCTGTATTCAAATCTGTCGCCATACACAATGGCTGAGATAACGTTGGAGACAGCGTAGTTCATTGGCTGAAGTGTGTCGAATGGTTTCCCTACAAATAAGAAAATATGTACAATATGTGTATGATATGTTATCAAGACAAAATTATACGTATATATCAAAGATTAGATTGTATATACATGGCTATGTGGTGCTTCTCACACCTCCAAAGTTCTCAAACACTTCTTTAAGGTACTGGATTTCCTCAATAATCTTCTCCTCACTGCCTTTCTTGCCCATTCCAAAGTCTCGAAGGTTAGTGAGGGCAAAACGTCGCATCTCTTTCCAATTCTCCCCATTGGAAAACACAATCCCTGTAGACAACAAGCAAATGTTCAAGAGATGAAGAGATTCAGCTTTTGATCAGTTGGCTTTTAAATATAAGCTTATCCAAATGTGGGATTTCCCATTTTCCAATACAAAATTATTACTAAAATCAATAGGTAAACAAAATGTTGCAAAACTAGAGTAGATTTAATTCCTTTATCACTTACCATGTTCTTGAGTAAAGTTCTTAAATGACCGTGCAATTTCTCTGTCCCCAAACTCTTCAGCATAGTTCACAAGTGCTTGTTTGACTGTTTTATACCCTGCCAGGACCACAATCTTCCTCGAACCAAAATACACCTTGTAAACGGATCCATATTGCTTAGCAAGCTGTAGAATACAGAGAATGACATTCATACCTTATTCAGCATTATCACGCTTCTGTTTCCTCTTTTTGCTGTTTATAATATTGTAACTTGCCTTCCTCCACGTGGTGTACTGTTACATGTAAATTTCCCTCTTGATATCTAAAAAGTGTTATCTTATAAGTAGATGTGTCTGTTGTGTCTGTGTGTAATTCTTACCTCATGGAGTGACTCATGGAGTCTGCCCAGGTCCAGCTGGAGCAGGTTGCCCAGGAGGGGCAGTGGTTTGGGTCCAGGAGGTTCATTGGGCTCTTCCTTGAAGCTGGAGGCTGAGTAAAGGACATAGAGAACCAGTAGCAGCACCACAGCACCAAGTACTGCGCCCGTGCTGGTAGCCTGCAGGAGCAGCTGTTCCATTAACGCCATCTTGAACCCTAAAGACAAGTAGAGGTAGTACTCTGTCTGCTACAGCCTTTATAATGGCTGATCCAGGGGAGGAGCAGGTCTTCAGAGTAAAACAACACCAGGGCAAGGGAACGTTTGCAAATCATATTATACCTGCTGATAAATGATTAAGCGTCACTGTAATGCGCACAGAAGATTTACATCACCCAATGTTGCAGACACAAGGTGAAAAGCTTCCGTGGCATTCACCCTTACAGTCATTCTGTTATGCAGCTTTATTTCTCTCTCTCTCTCTCTCTCTCGCTCTCTCTTTCTCTTTCTCTCTCCCTCTATCTCATCTTTCTCTTTCGTTGTATGTGGCTTTCTATGTGGTTTGTATTTTGAGGTAACAAAGTAACAAAATTCTTGTGTGCATTTCTCACACCCCGGATTACTACAGTATTTTATATTCATTTAACCAGCCGTGCCCAGACTTACCTCACTGTGTCTACCTTCACGTCTACCCCAGCGGCTGAATAACCTCTGACACACTATGGACTGCTGCCCTGTGACCTACTGATTTATCTTAATGAGCAGAACGCAAAGGAAGGGAAGGGTGCACATGCTGATTCAGAACAGCAGATCTTCTGTGAGCCAAGGGCCTGTTACCTTTACCCCAGACGGACAGAACACAACACCTGCATTTGCTGCGCAGAGTGTCGTAATTATACAGCTCCACTTCCAGGTTTACTACCACAAGACACTTTTTAACAAGTTTTATTGACCTTTCTGGCCAAGAACTGCAATTACAGTAGTGTTCTCACATCACCTGCTGGTGTCTGAAGAAAGAAAGTCACGTTCTTGCTGATTCTTAATGCATGTGTTTGATGGGCATTAAACAGGTTACTTTATGTTTATGTTACAGAGAATGAAATGCAACTGCTTTGGAATTGACGAGTATTAATTTGGTAATGTGGGCACATTTGCGGGCACAAGAACATGTTTAAATGCCAAGACCTATCGATTGACGTAGATTTCAGATATTGAATTAAAGTGTTCAAATATGTGTTGCAATAGCCCATTTTACTGTAATAAATGTGTTTACACAACCACTCAGCCTTGTAGCAAAATATACGCCTTGATCACTCCAATACTAGTAGCCTAGCACTTCCAATCATGTTTGTCCACTCCCTTCAATCTGAAACAACAAAAGGCTAAAGCTTGTTCAGTCACAATTTTACAGGGATTACAGGGATTATTATTTCTATTCTTTCCAAAAGACATGAATGCAGGACGTCACTGGGTAAACTGGCTTTGGCAGGACTCTTATTGTAGAGAGTCGATTTGAATGGTATCATTTCTCACCTTAGGCATCTTAGGCACTTGATGTCTGCTTTTATTTGTTTGATTTTATTTGCAGGCGTTTCTATCATTTTGATGTTCTCGGGTGAATTTAGGTGAACCAAGAATAGCGCAGTACTATTATTTACAAGCACAGAGATCTTTGCCATGATGTCATTTGAGCAACTCTTGTTGGTGTGATCTGAATGCCATCACAGGGTCTGGAAGACTGCAGGGACCTCAGAGGGAGATTGGCTGTGGCGCTAGGCTCTTTATGATTCGTGGAAAACTCCAGAGGCTAAAAAAGTTTAGCTTCTTTTCCAGATTTGCCTTTTCAAACCACATTTTGACATATCTCTGCCACTTTCACTTGACTGTTTCCAGGCCGGCACATTAGTGCTCTTGATTACTGAATTGGCTGCAGCTATGTAGTGGTGGGCCTGTACTGTGCACCTCACTGGAATGACCAGATGAGGCGCTATTGCACTGAAGTAACTGCTCAACCTTTACCAATAGTGCACAGAGCAACCCAGAACCTTGAACTACGTAGAGGTGAATGTCGATGTTAACTGCACTAACGGTAGTAACATAGTGTAGAAGCCATTTATTAGCCAAATATGGAATTAAGATTAATGACATCTGAAAGAAAGAAAAATGTGTGGAGTATTCCATAATGCAATTTTTGCCTTTGATATTTGCTTTTTTATTTACTAAGTTCTACTGGAGCTTTTGCGTATCACAAAAATACATTTCAAATTGTCCCCAGATATTGAAAATAGTTTATTTTCAGTTCTAATTTGCAGTTGTTCTTTAATAGTTAAGATATACCTGATGTTCAAGCAAAGCACTATGGAAAGAAAATGTATTTTCCCTACATTCTTGCACATAGGACATTTTAGGAGTTTTTATTATAACTTCAAAACAACATTAACATGTTACCATCCATTATGGTAACATAGAGCAGATTTTTTTTATTTTTATTATTTTCTTTTTTGTCCTAATGAGACAGTTCATCTTCATGTGTTTAAGATATTGTTCGTCTGACTGCACACAGTTTGTGCGGGACAGGGTTCAGCGTGATCCCAACCACTGATGTGAGGTCCAGCTGGTCCTCGGACACACCTGGAGGAGGACTGAAGCGGAAATGCTGCAGGAGAGACGTGAAGAAGAGGAAGAGCTCCATCCTGGCCAGACCCTCCCCCAGACACACCCGTCTCCCTGACAACAGACAGACATTTTATAGACTGCAGCCTATGTGCAGGTAGTTATATTTCGGAGTAATACACCAATATATGTGTCCGTCTGAGTGTACTAGATAGATTTTCCCTATCTGCATTGTTATTGATACAGGACAATAGGGGTGTGTAATGAGGTTTCTGTGAGGCTGTATTTTAAGATGAAACCAATCACCTGCAGAGAAGGGCATGAAGGCGTCTTTCTTAACAAATCTGCCTTGCTGATCCAGGAAGTGTGCTGGGTTGAAGCTGTGTGGAGTCTCCCACTCGGTCTCATCCTTCAGCACGGATGTCAGAAGAGGGTACACCGTTGTACCCTATAGACACATCCATGGTGAGATCGGTCACAATTTGAGCTCACACTTGTCAGCTATGATGCATCATTCATTGTCATCACCTTTTTGATGAAGTAGCCATTGAAATTAACATCACAGCTGGTGACGTGGGGGAGGCTTAGGGGTACAATGTTGCCCAGTCTCTGGGTCTCATGGATCACTGCATCCGTGTAAGGCAGATTCTTCCTGTCATCCACCACTGGCTGACGACCTTCAACCACCTTGTCAATCTCCTGCTGTACTTGATCTTCAAGCAGAAACAGGGTTTTGTAGTTGGGATTAGAACTCAAATGACTTTAGAGACCAACCAGCAAACAATAATAATATAAATGAAGCTTTTGTTTCACAGTGCAAAATGCTTTTACCCTGTATGTGAGGGTACTTAGCCATGAACAGCAGTGCCCAGCGCAGAGTTGTGCTAGTTGTGTCAGTACCCGCAACAAAGAGATTTATCACTGTTGTAATAAGGTTCTTGTCATTGAAGCGAGAGTTCTTCTGTCCTGATCTCTGACAGACATCCACAGACCACATGATTAGACTGCACTTGTATTTACTCTATAAAAAAGCACTGTACACTTCAGCACTGACAAATATGCGGAGCATTTGGATCAGATTGTCTGACAAGTGTGAAGGCATCTGAACGGAGCGGCGCCTACCTCATCGTTCTGTTTGCGGAGGAGGAAGGAGTCGATAAGCCCTCTGCGCTCAGCTGGATTCAGAGTCTCCTGCAGATGACTGTGCAGCTCGCGCACTCGCTCCCTGTTTTTCTTCATGTTCGACAGGAGAGTTCTTCTGTTCCTCAAGAACGGGCCTATCCAGGGAAATATGCTAAACAGCTGGCGCATGCAGCAAAGGAGGAAGTGATGGTTATTAGAATTTTATTCAAAACGCTTTTAAATAGGTTTTAAATATCTTATGCATGTGCTTTGTGCATTTTAAGGGACATTTGACTGCATACACTGGGTTACACATGCCCTAAAGGTGTACAGTGAGCAGAAGTCTTGCTTATTTACCCTTATTGAAGTGGAGCCACTAATCCTAACATTCTCATTTGCCCTATTGACCATTGCTTTGAACTGAGGATCGCTGTATTCAAATCTGTCGCCATACACAGTGGCTGAGATAACGTTGGAGACAGCGTAGTTCATTGGCTGAGCTGTGTCAAATGGTTCCCCTAGAAAGCAAAAAAAAAATAACATTCTCTCAAAATATTAAAAGCACAAAATTTTCAAGCTCGTACATGTATACACTCTCTTATATACATACACATGCTGATGCTACTTCAAAAGTTCATATGCATGGATATGTGGTTCTTCTCACACCTCCAAAGTTCTCAAACACTTCTTTAAGGTACTGGATTTCCTGAATAATCTTCTCCTCACTGCCTCTCTTGCCCATTCCAAAGTCTCGAAGGTTAGTGAGGGCAAAACGTCGCATCTCTTTCCAATTCTCCCCATTGGAAAACATAATCCCTGTAGACAACAAGCAAATGTTCAATAGGTGCCCATATGATCCCAGATGACTAAGATGATTATGCTTTGGGTTCTGTTACTCACAATGTGAAATGGTACTGGGGAACTTATTTCTGTTGCAATCATATTAAGGTAACTTGCTTGGCCTTTTCTAGTGTTGCAGTATGTGTGTTCATATTTTAAATTAAGGGATTATAATCTAAGCACAACCAAACTTCCTTACGGAAACTCACCATGGTTTTCAGACCTGTTGAATATTTCTGTGATTTCTCTTTCCCCAAACTCTTCGGCATAGTTCACCAGTGCTTTCTTGACTGTCTTGTACCCAGCTAAGACGATGACTTTCTTGGAACCAAAATATACTTTAAAAATGGGTCCATAGATCTTGGCGAGCTGCATGACACAGAGCCTGATGTTCACAAACAGATTAACCACAAACCTTCTGCAAGAATGTGTTCCCTTGCCCATTACTCTTACCTCAAAGAGGGACTCGTGGGTTTCACTCAGGTCCAGCTGGAGCAGGTTGCCCAGGAGGGGCAGTGGTTTGGGTCCTGGAGGTTCATTGGGCTCTTCCTTGAAGCTGGAGGCTGAGTAAAGGACATAGAGAACCAGTAGCAGCACCACAGCACCAAGTACTGCGCCCGTGCTGGTAGTCTGCAGGAGCAACTGTTCCACTAAAGCCATCGTGAACCCTACATGTTTCCCATTCCAGTGTCTCAATAGTGTGCACCCAGTGCACACCTTTATAAGCTAGAGGGCGTGGCTAAACCTAATGTCAGAGAGGAGCAGCTGTTGACATTATGAAAATGAAATGAGATTTAAAGCTGTATCTGTACTGAAAATAATTAAGCCATGAACAAGCTCATTTAATCAAATAAGAGTTTGAAGTCAAGACTCTCTGTCAAAGATGTCAATTTCAAATTGAGTCCCCCAAACATAGCAGGTTTGGTTTTTCTTAACCCTGTTCTGTGTCTACTATGCCTATTACTATCACCAGTCGTTAGCTGTTCAGCAGGTTGTATGACTAATATTGAAACATATATTGGTAAACAACAATAAACCTATTTAAAAAGCCCTTTTACTTCTCTCCTACAAATCTCATAACCCCTGTCACAGTTTAAATGGAAATGTCCTTTTATCTTCCCTTTATTGACATTATTATTGATTTAGTGAAGGCTGATAAGACTTAGACAAGAGCTGTGGGCCAACTCAGAGCTCAGGTTACCCTTATCCTAGTCTCACTGACTGCCACCGGAGAACACCAGGAACAACTGCAAACAGTGTTGTAATCACATGTTCTGATGCTGTAATAAACTTTATAAGAAAGACTTCCAAAAAGAGATCATATATCACTTAGGCAATAGATTTATACTACCCTTTGTATCATTTTACACAGTCGTAATGTATCAAGCTATATTAAGGAAGATGTGTGAATCATGTATGTTTTCTTTATTAAAGAAACTAATGCCACAGATTCCTCACACAAACCTCACACTCATGCATTTACGATCAAGAGAATCACACATGATGGCACAGACTGGTCAGATTGATCAGATTGGTCAGATTCATCAGATTGGCCAGATTGATCAGACACAGCTCCTGCAGAAGAGCAGTGGAGAGTCAGCTCGGCTAGCTGGAGAGGACATCTGAGACAGGGCTGTGAGGATTGCAGGATTTCTTTCTCTCTGTCATATACATCATGCATGTAAAGCCCCTACAAACGCAGGTTTTCATTGACTTGGCTGAGGACAGGCCATGTAGCAGCACCAAGATGATCTCAGTCATGCAGCAATAAAGACACAAAACTCAGACCACGAACGAAGACATCAGGATTCCACTGTCTTTAATTGTGCGAGTCAGCACGAGGTTCTGATTGTATTTGCCAAATCAATGCTGTTGGCCAGCTGGCATTTAGTTTGTTTGTGGTGGCTTGGTGCTCAGTGTGTTTGTCTCTCAGTACTAGGGGTTTGGATTCTGGGTGGCGCTTCATGTGTCCGTGTGGGTTTCCACAAAAAAACAACACATGGTGCTTAGGTCAGCTGGTTATCGGAAATGAATTGCTTTGGTCTGCGTCTAGTAATGTTTTCGGAAAAGTTGTGCAAATGATTGTTGGATGGTCCTCGGTCTGGCTTACGGTACTCTCTCCTCTCCCTGTGCCTGATTCAGTCCTCCAGGAGTCATCCCCCCGAGTACGCTGTCTGCAACCGGCTGCTGCTTCTCAGTGGTGTGTGTGAGTGGATGTACAAGCTGGGTGTGTTAATTATAAAGTGGGTTCTTTGAAAGGTGTTATATAAATATAACCTCATTCATACTTCTAAAATGGGCATGTGAGGAAACCATTTCCCCAAGATGTAAATGCCATTGCCATAACAAAATTTTACTGTCTCCACCAAAACACCCAGCTGCAGTGTAGCCTTAATTAATTGCCCACCCTGGCCACTTAAATTCTAATCCGGTCCAGATCTTTGTAATTACTGAATAGGTACTTTGTAATAACTGAATACTAATAGGTAAAGGCTTTGTTGAAAACCTGCAGGAACTGGTTCATGCGCAACGAGGTTTGAGTATCAGAGCAGTATTTATTCTGTAAATTTGCTTGAAGCCCCTAATGGGTAGAATATTTTATTCAAGATGAATTCAAGCACCATTCAAGTCAAAGTGAAGCTTTGTTATGTGAAGTTTCATCACAGACAAACTAGGTACTATGATTCTAGTACCTGTGACTTCAGTTGAATTAAGTAGTTATCATTAATCCATGTGGAATATTGAGCTCTAAAATATTTGCAGTGTGTTTGTCAAAGACCTGCATCAGCTACGCAGGCATCTGAGAACGAGACATTCTGGTTCAAACTACTCATACAGAGCATGGTGTGCTACATAGTGATATGTTCAGACATGCCCTGCATAGAACATCAGACACATAATTTTACTTGAGAACTATTTAGGTGAATTTGACTTCACTGAGTCAATGCTTACACAGAGGGAATACCTCATTCTTCATATGCTTGACCAATTCCATTAAAAAAGAGAGTATGGAATCAAAATGTCGCAAACAGCACAATCCTTCACCCAGTTCTTATACATAAGGCAGGTTTAATTAAAAAAGGAAAGAGAAAACAGCAATACATACATATTAGACAAGGTTAATTCAGTAACACAGTACATAGAATTACAATTCCCTTTTCTCCCATGGTACATTTTTCAACATTGTCATGGCCCATAAAACAAGTTCACTTTCACTTCCTTTTACCTCAAAAATGCAAAAGCTCATTTTGTTTTCCCCAACAAAGCAGCTCGAATATGAAAGCTAGTATAGTGTGCAAATACACACATGAAAAAGACAAAAACAATAAATAATTAACGCGAGAAGTAAAAGCACCTGCACACGAGTCTGAGCACTAGTGACCATCCTTGAGGGAACGGCACATTCCACGATTATTAGTGAATCAAACAATGCGTGGAGCACATAACCCATGAAAGCAGCTGAAATCCCTTCCACCATTGTACATTAGCAGCCAAAATCCTCTCCACTGTCGTCCATTATGGTCAGTGAAACAGTAGTGGGCTTCTGCCAATTCCACACAAAACAGATTGTATCAGATGTTGTAAGATTTGTCATACAACATAATCATATGTTAGAAGATAACTGTTAGTACATTAAAGTATGAGTCAATGCCTCGAAGCACTAGTCGGTACATTAGGGCGGAACCAGTCCAGTCACAAAAGTGTACAGTGTCAGCTTTGGACAAAAGCCTTATATTCACAATCACATGCCTCACTTCAACAGAATAAGGCCTTTCTGTTTTTTTTTTGTTTTTTTTGTTTTTTGTCATTCTTTAAACTGGACAACACAAAATCATGAGTGAGCCTATCACAGGCCTTTACAGGATGGAGGCGGCTCCATCTGATTGGTCCAGATCAGTAGTGTATCTCTCACACGCCAGCACTGCTTCAGCTGGTCAGGATTATGCTGGGAAACTACACTACTGAAACATAACAGTGCACTTGTGCAACACACAACTGCTTTTCCTTTGCTGTCAACAACGAAAATGACAGCAAGCTACATCTTACAAATATGTCTATACAGTGTCAGTTGAAAGATTTTGACATTTGAACCGACAGTGTTTTCAGCCAGTGTATCACAGACACACAGTGCACAGACCCTCCCTTACACACTCGACGGTCATAAAACACAGTATGGTGAGAGGAACCACATGGGGTGTCTGAACGGCTGAATCAGTAGCACCTGGTTTCACTGTGGTCATTCTCAGAGATCGGCTTCCCACAGGCCTTATGGTTTTAATCTTAACCATTAAAGTGTTTTGAGTATTTTTCATTCTACTGCCATACGATAAACTATAGCACATTTCTGGAAACTCACCCCAGTTCAGTTCATTAGCCTGACTAAATATGCAAAAAGTCACACTCACTACCAGTATTATCTGTACTTTACCTCAAGAATATGGAAAAACTGACTTTATCAAAATCTCTGCTTCTTTACAGAACTATTACTGATGGACACAAATATTATATGTGTAACAATGTAGTGGAGCTAAGAGCACGTTAATTTCCACATGCATATTTTAAAGTGTCTCTTCATGAAAGTTAAAATAATTCCTTTTTTCAGAAAGCAAAAAGCTACATTGCTATATCTGTAGCAATGCTCTTTGCTTTCACACACATGGCTGAACAGAGACGTGAAGTTCATATTTGTATGCACTTCTTTTTTTCTTATGTTTTGTTTTCTATGTTAGTTTTTCACTGGATTTTTTTCGGATTTAATAACCATTTTTTTCAGTACACACCTTCAAATTTAAGACCACAGCAAGAAACAAGGAGAAATCAACAAAGTCGTATGCCGCTCAAGCATGGAGCTCATTCGTACGAGGGGATACACTCAATCGGCCCAGTTCATATCGGACAACAATGATGTGACAAGCCCCGCCCATCTCCGAGCACTGGCACAGTCTAGGAAACTCAAAAGACACAGTAGGTGTGACATCAAAGACTTACCGTCATACATGGCGTGGATGATGTACCGTTACGCCCCAAACACACAGTTCACACGCGCACGCGCACGCACACAAAGCACATACACTTTAAACCAAACTGCATGCTTCCTTCAGACCTTTCAGGGTACTGACCAAGATCCCACGTGGGTGAATGTCCAGTGCGGCATGGTAGCTGGTACCTTCGTGTTCATGTTCAGGGAAGGGGGTGGACGGGACGGGACAGGACGGGACGGGGCGGGACTGTCTGAGACCTGAGTGTGTAGAGGCGAATCTCCAAGCCCAGGCTGCACCTCACGAAGGCGAAGATGAGGAACATTCTGGCTGTCCGCTCTGCCCGTTCTCATTTTTTCCGACCTTCTGAGCAGTGCTGGAACTGGGCGAAGCTCAGGAAGACCTGCTCCAGGGAGATCTGACTCACGCAGTAGTCCTCAACGCTGTATTTCTCCTTAGCCGCCTCCAGGGTCCCAAACACCTGGCAGGACCAACACATGACATGTGATCTGTTTGTGATGGGGAGGTGGGGGGGACTAAATGAGGTGGGGGGGACTAAATCAGGTTAGACCAGTTCTACAGCGGCTCTAGTCCCCCATGGGAAAATATCAGTTGCTATATGCACTATCTACATGTCTACTGTAATGTCTGTGTGGCTGGAGAACGTACCTGAGCCCAGGTCAGGGTTTTGTCAGTCAGGTGGTAGTGTACCATCCCCTGATGTTCATCTTTCAGTAAACTACCTGTGAAGATCATAAAGTAACAATAAACAAAATTATTAATCAATAACAGATCATGTGATTAATACCAGAGCTATTAGGCCCAGATCAATATAACCACACAGACAGATATGTAGACAGATCGATGTCGCAGGCACAAACCAGGGAACGTGCTCTCAATGAAGTCTTTGAAGAGCTGGAGATCCATCTCCTCTAAATCAGCCTCCAGTCGCACTTTGGCCAATAGCGTGTAGCCACTGCCAAATTTACTCTTCAGGTGCTGTGGGCTGCCCAGACACTTGAACTGCCCATTGACCATTACAGCCAGCCTAGTGCATAATGCCTCACACTCCTCCATACTGCACACACACACACACACACACACAAGCACAGATGCAAAAATTAGATGTGCACACAAACATGAACAGACACACATACAGACAAATTTACTGACACACACAGAGACACACACAGACACAGTTAGGAGTAAACATGCTTCACTAAAGATCACCTGCTTTGTGTCTACCTGACTCCAAATGGACCTTACTACATTGTGTTAAAGGAAGGCTTAAAGCAAACATTGGAAAATTACCAGTCAATAATAAAAGCTACAGGAGGCGAACTAGCATTACGTCAGTGAGATCTGGCTAACCCATCCTCACTTGTTTATGTTCATCGGTGGGCTAGTTGGAAACATGCATGTGTGTTAAGGGTATAACGATGCATTCTGCTCACGATTTGATATGATCCATGATCACAATTCAATATTCTAATGACTTGACAATAAATGAAAAAATATATTTTTATAGTGTAAAAATATATATTAAATATATAACATATCTAAAAAAAAGAGAGAATCTTTAGTCTCCTGAAAGTATTACCTAAAAGCATTCCTTTTTAATTTTTGAAGCATAACTAATGCAAAATACTGGTAAAAAATTAATCAAATACTTTTTGTTCCCCTGAAATAAAAAGAAAATAAAGAAAAAAGAAAGAAAATTCAGGATACATTTGTTTATAATGTGCTATAGGATCAAAGTCCTCATATCCAGCATTTAATTAAAAAGCTGAGACTTTTGTTAGGCTTTTTGTTATTACAGAAATAAATCTTGCTTTTCTTTTATTGTAAAAAGGAGGGTAGTTGAATCAACGTTTATGCCTGTAATACATTATGGAGATATTTTGTATATGAATGCTCCTGTGCACTGAGCATACTGGACAGTTTTATAACAAACTGCCGATTTCTTACCCATCATTGTTTGTTATATACAAAAGTGTCTATATATATAAGTGTCTATATACAGAATCTGCTCAGTCTTCGTTCGAGTGAGTTTTTGCAACTTGCTGTTCCTAGAGTTCGAACTGAACTGGGAAAGAGTGCTTTTAGCTTTGCTGCTCCATACACATGGGACCTGTTACAGACTGATATCAAAATCAAGGACCTTGTTTCTTTGAGCAGATTTAAGACTCTGATAAGATCCAGATCCAGGTCCAGATCATCTGTGTGTGTGTTTTAATTGATTTCGTGTGAGATTGTACTTTGAATGTTGTAATTTGTGCTGCTATTCAGTCTGTCTTGGCCAGGTCTCCCTTGTAAAAGAGATCTTGTATCTCAAGGGACTAACCTGCTTAAATAAAGGCGAATAAAAATGTGTTCGCTACGAGTATGACCTCTGGTGTTCAAACAATGCTACTGCATTCGACAGCATAATAAACATAAGTGTCCTATAGTGTCCGTCATCACATTTCTGCGTCACAATGAATCTCATCACAATCTATAGTTACAACCCTACTGTGTGTAAGTGTGTATTGAAGTGACAAACCTGTGTGAGGTGATCACAACAGCTTTGCCAGACTCTCTGGTACGTGTGACCGCATCCCACAGCAAGCGCCTGGCAACAGGGTCCATGCCAGTGGATGGCTCGTCCAGGAAGATGACGGGCGGCCCACCAATCAGAGCCATTCCTGCACTCAGTTTCCTCTTATTACCCCCACTGTGAGACATAATACGGGGAGGGGGGTCATTAAAAATCATCAGTAGATCAGATTGGCCATAATCTCTGTTACCCTGTTACACCCTACTCTGTTACCCTGTTACACCCTACTCTGTTACCCTGTTACACCCTACTCTGTTACCCTGTTACACCCTACTCTGTTACCCTGTTACACCCTACTCTGTTACCCTGTTACACCCTACTCTGTTACCCTTTTAAATCCTCCCTTTCCATGACAGAGCTCCCCAAAACTATTCTCCAGCTAAAGACCCTTGTGCAAATCGCCTCTCACTCATGTCTCATATGCTCTCACTCATGCTTCTCACTCATGTCTCATATGCCCTCACTCATGTCCTGCCACTCATATCTCATATCTTCCCACTCATGTCTCATGTCCTCTCACTCATATCTCATATCCTCTCACTCATATCTCATATCCTCTCACTCATGTCTCTCGTCCCCTCGGGTGTCGCCCTCGCGCCCCCACCTGTAACTGCGGACCAGTTTGTCCGCGTGGGGTTCCAGGAGCAGCGAACGCAGCACGTTCTCCACGCAGGCTGAGCCGTACTTCTCCGGGATGCCCCTCAACCTGGCGTACATGCTCAGCGTCTCCCGCCCTGTCATGTGATCCAACACCGCGTCAAACTGGGGGCAGTAGCCGATCCGCTGCTGCACCTGCAGGACACGTGGAGACGTCGAGAGGAAACACTCCATCAGTGTCTTGTTTACACTTAGAGGTGCTACTGTTTTAAAGTAGTGCAGATCTGTTAGTATTTCACAAATAAGAATGCTAACAGGCTCCCACCAGTGTTCATCGACTGCTAGCTAAAGCTACATTTTTAGAGGAATAATCCTTTACATTAATGAGATCCTTTAAACTAAAGTGAAAATAATTTAGCTCTTTAAACTTTACTATTTGTATATATAAACAAATGCATTCAATGTGAATAGCTTCTTCAAATGCTATGCATATTAACTGTGTTTTAATTCAAAGGCATGTGGCTAATAACACAGGCAGAACCTCGTCTGACCTTTTTCACATCTCGGAGGATGCTGTAGCCATCAATGAAGGCGTCACCCGCGGTAACCGTCTCGTCTCCAGTCAGCATTTTGAAGGTGGTTGTCTTCCCCGCTCCGTTAAAACCCAGCAGGCCAAAACATTCCCCCTTGCCAACGGCCAGAGACAAACGGTCCACAGCCACCAGAGACTGACTCCCCGGGTACACCTGCTCACAACACGACACACCTGAGCGTACAAGCTAAATGCAAACCAGAAGAACACACCCCAAAATAGCAATCGTGCTAATAATGAATACATCATAGTAGGGACCTGTTAGCGTCACACAAATGACATCAGCTACCACCTTGACTTCCACTTCCTGTATTTGCAGGTGTTCTAATAAGGATGGACCCTCTTGGTGATACATGTGCATGCACGAAACACAACCTCAGATGTGCCTGCGCCCACGTGCACACACACTCACGTACACACACACCCACGTGCACACACACACACACACAGTAGCAGCTACCTTGGTAAGTTCCTGGAGAATGAGGGGGCTGCCCACCATGGACTCCACCACGGGCTGGCACTCCAGAACCCGCTTTCTCTCCTCAGCCACGTCCCTGTCCTCCGGTGGCAAGGCCTCGTGAGAAGCCCGCACCCCCTGGAGACACCCCAACGTTACAGCCGAGCGCGTCACCGAGAGCCCCCTTCACAACGCCCACGCCACCGCTGATTCCGCACCCATCGCTCACCTTCCTGTGTCTGCTGCAGATGCCGAGCAGTAAGCGCACACAGCGGAGCTCGATGGCGAAGAGGAGGAGGAGGAAGACAACACCCTGCAGCGACATGGCCGCCAGGAAGCGCCCGACGCCAGGCTCCTTCATGGAGAAGTAGTTCAGCTGGTAGGTGATGTCTGTAGAGGGCCAAACAAGTCATTCCCAGTTGATTAGCATATGCTAATATGAATGGTAAATATATAAGAATATTCACAATATTAATAAATACATACTCACAGGCCTTGGTTATTTCCACAACAAAATAATGATAATGATAAATGAAAGGTTATGGATGCCAGCTCGCACGACTACCTCGCCCTCAGTAAAAATGAGCTACCCTGAAATTCAGCTTTATAGCAGCACTACACAATGGTTTTCAAAGCTCCGTGACCTCGTCCTCTGTGTGTCTGCGAGTGCCACTCACTGTATAAGTGGCAGATTTCCTTTGTGAAGAAGCTGCTGGTGCAGAAGTGTATGGTCTCAAAGTTCTGGTAGAACTGGCTGAAGGACATGCCCAGGCAGTAGTTGGGGAACAGCAGGAAGACTTTATCCAGTAAGTGTGAGAGGTCCTGTAGGTGAAGCTCTGAGGAGAACCACATTCAGGACATAGTCAGGACACAGTCAGGACATAGTCAGGACACAGTCAGGACACAGTCAGCATAGATTACTTATCTGAAAACAGACCCAAACATCATTATAAAGGTTTGATAGTTCACTCAGAAATGCAAATCCTAAAGTACACATTTTAAACAGGGGCTAATAATAATGAGCCCATCTGCAAAATGTCCACTGACTCCTATCTTTCATGCCTTCTGGGTAGCGTTAGCATTTTTGGTAAAACTGCACTTCCCAATGTGCCCTCTAAGAGCAGCGGTGAGCAACAGGCTGGCTCACCAGGGATGGTCATTATGGTGACGGCAAGGAAAGTGGCCGTGCCGCTGATGATGTTGAAGATGGTGAGGCGTGTGTAGGCGGTGGCAGCGCTGGAGAACAGGAAGCTGAGCAGGTACATGAGCGGAATGACGGCCCAGCCGTAGAGAAGCAGCAGGAGCAGTACGTCCACCAGGTGATTCTCCTCGACGAAGGCCTTCACCGCGAAGGCCCGGAACACCACCTGAGCGAGGGAGGGAGCGATAGAGATGGGCAGAGAGAGAGAGAGATAAGGGGCAGAGAGAGAGAGAGAGGGAGAGAGAGAGAAGGGGCAGAGAGAGGGAGAGGGAGAGAAGAGGGAGAGAGAGAGAAGGGGCAGAGAGAAGGAGAGAGAGAGAAGGGACAGAGAGAGAGAGAAGGGACAGAGAGAGAGAGAGAAGGGACAGAGAGAGAGAGGGAGAGAAAAGGAGCAGTATTGACAGAGGGGAGAGAGAGAGACAGAGAAAGAAAGACAAAGAAATGAATGACTACAAATTCTTTTATATGCTACCAAAGTGAAGAGTTTTGTTCACCACGCATGATGTCAAATTCTTTACCATTTAGGTAAGAAAGAAATTGGTCATGCAGTGGTCAGAAGAAAGGCAAAAAAACCTTGTGTGGTGACTCACTGGTGACTCACATAGGAAACAATCACATCATCCCTCTGAATATGATTGTGGAACACGTCCACCACATCCAAACAAGATGGTCCTGAACCATCCACTAGGTGTGCTGTACCACCCCCACTACGCCTATTTCCCATGACCTTTAGAGTATCTCTAGCATTATTGTCTTTATAGACCAGACCATAATGATCCATAACAAAATATGCTAATGAATGCAATCCTTCATGGTTTAGTGAGTTAAATTTGCAAAATGAGATTCAATACACAATTGCAACAGAACGCAATTTCAGAGTAAAGAGCAAGATGGGTCAAATCTTAGGTTTTTTGCATTATTACCTAAAAGTATCAATAACATGGGACAGAATACATGATGACACTAGGCAACAATGTGAAACCCAGGAACAATCCCAATATTCAAGGCCTATGATGTCTTGTTCTGCCTCTACATTACATCACACTCTCATAACACACCTCAGCTTGAGGTTCAGGGTTGCCCTTGTCCACTCTAAAGTCAACAGAACCCGAGAACAGGGGCTTAGCTCTACAAAGAACACTCGTCTTCAGACTCCACGTCCCTTTGAACATCGGAGGGCCCGAACCTGAGAAAACGGCCCCGGGGGGGGTGCACACTGACCAGCATAAGCAGACAGGGCAGAAGGAAGTTGATCAGGTCCCAGAGCAGAGCGGAGAACCAGAAGTTGGAGAGGTAGACGCCGCTGACGCGCTGCACGTGCATGGACTTCACCGCGCGCTCGCTCACCAGGAGCAGGGCGAAGGTGCTGGCCAGGGACGCCATGCCGTACATCAGGTTGATGGCGATGGCGAAGCCGGTCTGGCCCCTGAGCACAGCAGAGGAACAAACAAGACAAACAGAACAAAAAAGGCAGACAACAACAGTCAGGGTGAAAAAAGTGGAAGTAAAAGTGGAAGGATATGTTGGTGTGGAGGAAATGGGTCACACTGTTGCTAGCATGGACTTATAAAGTAGTCCTCCATGTGCTAAGTGTTAGGTTGTGTATACGTAGACTATATATATACTATATACTATAGTACAGTTTAAATCGCTTGTCAGGACATGCTCAGTTGTTAAAACGTTGCTGAAAGCAATGTGAATGGACACTTCACGCAAACAGACTAATGGCCAGTGACAACGAGAGATGTGTTGATCTCACGTTGATCTCATTGACTGTCCAACATTAGCGTTTGCGGCACCACCCTGCTTGTGTGCGGCACACTCACTCTGACAGCTGGCTCTGGGCCGTCTCGGACACGTTTCGGGGCATGGGCTTGTTCCCTGTCTGGATGGAGGCGTTGGGTCCAGCCAACAGCCTGTAGAGTGCGTTGTCCACCAGCATGAGGGCGGTGGCCGGCGTGTGGTAGCCCTGGTTGTTGAAGTAGCCCCTGATTTCAGTGAACATGCTGTCTCGGTCTCGGAAAGCCACGCCCACCACACAGCGCTCGTTGAAGGCTCCGCCTTCCCTCGCAGAGTGGTACAGCACATATTCCGAGAAATCTAGGGCGGCGGGTATGATAAATGAATAGTAATTCTTTAGAATTTAGATGCCACCAGATAAAGAAGGCCTTTGGCTTGAAGTATTTTTCTATACACTTTCAGCATCACACTCAAAATCACAGGTGCAGGTTACAGGTAACAACAGCCTTACCAGTTAAATTGGTAGTTGGTGTGGCACTCTGGGCAGAAAGCTGTGCGGAGTAGATCTTGGCCAGTGCTGTAGCCAGCGTTCCCGCGCTGGTGTCCAGGGCCACAGGCACGGTCGTGAGGCCATAGCGGCTCAGGGCCAGGGGCAGCTGGGGGCTTTTGTGTTGCCCAGGCAAGGTACGGGCCACCAGCAGGGACGCTATGGTGAAGATCAGCGGCACCAGGAACTGCGCCACCATCACCTTCCAGTTCCGCCAGCTGTACAGCGCCCTCTTCAGGAACATGGCGTAGAACTGCTGCATGTACAGTTTAGCCTTGGGGGGGGAAGCAGATGAGGACGGAAGCGCACGAGGCTTAAGGTTTTTTTGCATTTTCAGTAGCAATTCAAGCAAAGGACCGTTTTGGTTGCAAACTTCATTTTGCGTTCGTGTGCTCGCACCGCGTGTATCGACTGACCCCCGTGTTGAGTTTGATGTTGGAACAGTCCTCCGAGATCAGCGTCCCACTGTCTGTGAAGTCCGTCACGTCCGTCAGGCCGCTGGAGCTGCTGGCGTCATCCACCGTCCAGTCATGTGACCTCCGCTCATGCTGGTACTGCAGGGCTGGGAGCTGGATGGCCTGAATGTCCAGACTGGAGTCAACCAGCTTCCCTACCCTGACCATGTTCACACACACACACACACACACACACACCACACGTAAGACACCAAACAATCACATTTCCTCTTGACCTGCTAATCTTATATTACAGCCACAGCACTCATCCTCTATGTGAAGGCACACAGGACCATTGTGGTCATGCCTGTTGTGAAACCCATTGTACAGACCAACACAGTGGTGAGAACAACTCTCTCTGGGAACTCTTTGGAAGAGCAGAGTCCTTTATGTTAACTGATCGTTATCCAATCCAAGTCAAAACGGTAAAGGAATCTCTATGGTAAAGGGTCTGTTCAAAAAGAGAATAATTCAACGTCACATGTTTCAGTCAGATTAGGTTGTTGAACTACCCTGCCTTAAAAAAACACAACAAAAACACAATTCCGGTTTCGTGCTCTTCACAACACAACTTTGAGAACCTTTTGAGAACTGTGTACAAGTATCATATGGGCCAATCAAAAGAGGTTTCAGAGGGTCTCAGAAGGAAAGTTAGTGAACTTCACAAGAGCGCAAAAGCTTCTGGAAGGATATTGCACAGCTCTGCTGGAGCTGCTTTGTGGACATGTGAGCCAAAAAACGAATTGCTTTGTATATTTGCACAAAAGCGCATTGTTGCACGGCAACGGAAACCTTATCTCTACGGTGAAGCGTGGTGGATGGAGTACGGCGCCCTGGCTGTACAGCTGATTTACTGCCTGCCAGATCAATGAATTTTTCAGGAAATTCAACAATAAAAGCGCAGGGTGCCTTTGTGTGCCCAATAACTCAGAGGTGGGATCATGCATAATAACAACAAACACAGAGGTCAATAAACCCCAGAGTGGCCGGACCACAGGGCAGACTGTATTTGCCTTAAACCTTAGTTTTGTTTGACTAATTTGGCATAAAGGAAAATGCCAAAATGAACATTATTAAATGTCTGTGTTATTGAACATTATTAAATGTCTGTGTTAATGACTGCGCTGTAGAGCCCTTCATGCAAAAATATAGATGATTTTCCTCACAACCGTAAACTCTAAAGGGTCTACCTAGAGAAATGTTACTGGAAAAGACACCGATGGGTTGTGTTACTAGAAACGACAAAAGACAGCCTTGAAACGCCATTAAAGGCTCGGCATCCATTGTAGGTTTGAAGAAAATACCAAGAAGCAGCCTTAGCAGCCCAGGTCACCGTTCACCGTGTGCTACACAGTCACCAGCCTCTTAACCAGGAACAAACCACAGGCTTTTGTAAGTGGAGTAATGGAGCAGGAAGCAGAAAGGGAACAAAAACAGAACAGAACAATTCGATTCAGTAGCCCCTGCGAGATTCAGACTGACCTAGAATATGGACTTAAATTTAAAAAAGAACCATGTATGAAGCCTATTTTTTAACTATAGAAGATTCAGAAGGATTCTGGGGGAAAAAAACTATTGACTGAGTGAAGATGGAGGCACGGGGACCTGCTTCAGTGGAACTGACGGACCTAGATAATGGAAGTAGAAAAAAATTTCTTGGCCACACATGACCTATTAAAAACAGGCTTTGCCAGTAAATTTTCCAGGAAACAAAATCTCTTCTCACAGATTACAGTCTTTATCTACAATATGAATAGGACGTATTTGGGCTCTTCTGAGTACCTAAGGAAAACTTCTTCCATGGTGGTGACTGAGGCTCCGTAGCTTGCAATGCCCAACTCCTCTCTGTTCATCTCAAGCTCAGCAAACAGGAGCTCAAACCTGCAAGAACAGAGCAGAAATGTTACACCTGATGGGAAAACACAACTATCCTATAACATCAGCCAGTCACATGTACAAAGTACAGATAAACAATTCTAACATAACTGAAAAGATCGAAATCGACATGAATTTCACAGGTCCCAGCAGTTTGTAACCCCGATTGTTGGTAACCTTGTGATTTTCTTCACAACTCACCCACTGATGATCATAAGATCGTGCAATGAAGTATCAGTGGGTAAAACAATTTGTCATGAAAAAAAAAAGAGATTGTGATGTCCATCCATCCATCCATCCATTTTCATCCGCTTATCCAGGTCTGGGTCGCAGGGGCAGTAGCCTAAACAAACAGGCCCAGGTCTCCCTCTCCCCAGCCACCTCTTCCAGCTCTTCTGGGGGGATACCGAGGCGTTGCCAGGACAGCCGAGAGATATAACCTCTCCAGTGTATCCTGGGTCTTCCCTGGGGTCTCCTCCCAGTTTGTGATGTGAACACCCCAAAATCATACTCATTCATAAATCATAAATGATCATGAATCATTTAAAACACCCCACTATCATACTCCCGTGGCTGTCCGCCCAAGGCATTAGCCCCAGCTCAAATAAACACTGGCTCGTGCTTTGAGAAGATCTCACAGAACAGACAGTGATTTTAGAGTGAACGAGAGACAGTGTGTTGAAGGTGCAGATGGGCATCGCCGGGAGGCCACATGTATTTACGTGTTTTACATTTACATGTAATGGACAGATCAATGAGTGTTCCTTTATAACCTCTAACCCTGAGACAGCAGAGCAGTAGTTTGGAGCTAGTCATCCTCGCTTACTGGTCTGAACAGATTAGGATAATAATAATTTGTTTTTCTGCTTGGCTTGAGCCGAGTTAGTGGTAAAAAAGAACTGCACAGACTTTGCTGAGTACTACATGGTAATAATCGTATACAATGAGCCCATTTCCCAGACACAGAATAAGACTAAGCCTAGACTAAATGCTCTAGTGCTGCTGAAGCGCAGCAGTGTACAGCAGTCTGCTGGACGCGGCGCACGGTCTTACCGGCTGGTGCTCTCCTTGGGCAGGATGTAGGACAGTTCTGCCCCGGCGCTGCTCTCCAGGGTGGCTTTGGGCACGTACATGTGCACCAGGCGGGTAATCTCCGACACACTGCACAGGGCATCTTTCACTATCACCATGTGGTAGCCAGCACCTGAGAGACACCAACCAATGGGCAGCTTTCAGCAGGGGGGGGCGCGTTGCTTAGGCGATGGTGGGAGGAAGGGGGCGGGGCGTACCGTATTTGTTCTTGAGGAAGAGGGGCGAGCCGCAGCACTGCAGCTCCCCACCCGCCATGATGGCGATGCGGTCGCCCAGCAGGTCGGCCTCGTCCATGAAGTGCGTGGTGAGCAGGATGGTGCGGCCCTGCTTCTCCCCCTGCAGCAGGTCCCAGGTGGCGCGGCGGGCCGACGGGTCCATGCCAGATGTGGGCTCGTCCAGCATCACCACCTGCCACCACACACAGGCCACGCTTGTTGGTTGGGTTTATGGTTTGGATTTCACTCTTACACAATAAGTACTGAGTAACCAATGTGTTGTGATATTAACAAACAACTGAAACCGTGTATTCATCCTGTGGCGGTACGCAGGGCCTGAGCCGCCACCTCCGTCAGCAGCGGCAATGTTTGTATTGTCCTGTGTTGTTGTTGTATGTACGCCCCACCTGAGGGGCGTTTTGTATCTATACATGTCGTGTTTTTCTATCAGCTTGTCAATGGTTATTATTTCGTATTTTTTATGTTTGAACACCTTTTTGTTATTAAATCCCCATTTTGTTTTTGAGATTTTGCGTGTTTGTTTCCTTTTGCCCACACGTGTTCCACCCGTGACACATACAATGGGGACGCAACGCTACAGTTATAGGAGCCATCATCAGTCAGTAAGGGCCATCACTCCACTTAAGAATAACATTAATAAAGATGATTCATTTATGTCCTGCTGCCCCCTGACTGCACACCTGCCCCTCCAAAACGCTCCCTTACTGCACATACACCTGCCCCTCCAAAACGCTCCCTTACTGCACATACACATGCCCCTCCAAAACGCTCCCTTACTGCACATACACCTGCCCCTCCAAAACGCTCCCTTACTGCACATACACCTGCCCCTCCAAAACGCTCCCTTACTGCATACACACCTGCCCCTCCAAAACGCTCCCTTACTGCATACACACCTGCCCCTCCAAAACGCTCCTTTACTGCACATACACCTGCCCCTCCAAAACGCTCCCTTACTGCACATACACCTGCCCCTCCAAAACGCTCCCTTACTGCACATACACCTGCCCCTCCAAAACGCTCCCTTACTGCACATACACCTGCCCCTCCAAAAACGCTCCCTTACTGCACATACACATGCCCCTCCAAAACGCTCCCTTACTGCACATACACCTGCCCCTCCAAAACGCTCCCTTACTGCACATACACCTGCCCCTCCAAAACGCTCCCTTACTGCACATACACCTGCCCCTCCAAAACGCTCCCTTACTGCACATACACCTGCCCCTCCAAAACGCCCTTTTATATGTTTTATATGTTAAAAAAGTGCATCATACATAGATGTTCACCAGAGATTGACAGACAATGTTGCCTTTTCAGTCATGTGTAACCCCATTCAGATTGTGTGTGTGGGTGTGTGTGTGTGTGGGTGTGTGGGAGGTTCTATTGATCAAACAGATCAATAGGAATTTGAACAACAAAACCATCTGTCCATCCAGAAGCCCCACGTGTCTAAAGCTGGATCAGACTTTAGTGAGATAACAGTGATCAACAGGCACCTGTTTCTGCTGAACAAAGGCACAAGAGAGGCTCATGACCCTTCCTCATCAGGACTGTGTGTGTGTGTGTGTGCTGATGAGGGACGGCTGACCTTTGAGTCTCCAATGAGAGCGATCCCGATGGAGAGCTTCCGCTTCATGCCCCCGGAAAGGGTCTTGGACCGTGTATTCCTCTTGTCCTCAAGGTTTAAAATCCGGATGATTCGATCCACCTCGTCCGGAATCTTCTCACGGGGGTAGCCCTTCAGCTGCAACCACGTAGGTGGACATCAAGAGGAGCAGAGAAAACTTGAAGATGATGTTACAGAGTCACAAGCTTTAGCTTCACTGCAATCCGACAGCCGATGGGTAGACAACAGATGGGATTCCGAGCTGGGGGTGTCTGTTTTGGAGGCCTGCAGGAGGCGCTACCTGGGTGTAGAAGAGCAGGTGCTCTCGGACGGTGAGGTTGTCGAAGAGCACGTCGTGCTGCGGGCACAGGCCCAGGCTGCGGCGGATCAGCGCCATGTCCTGGCAGATGTCGTAGCCGTTAATGTAGGCCCGCCCACTGCTGGGAGGAAACAAGCCTGCGAGACAAGGGGAGAAAAAAAGATGGAGGGGGGGACCAAAAAGTGAGGCAGAGCCTCCCCCGACCTCTGACCTTCACTGGACACGAGCCCAGCGGTGGGCCCACACGTGGCAGCGTTTACACGTTTGTGTATTTGTGAGCTATCCGGGGGAGGAGCTATACGGGGAGGAGCTATCCAGGGGAGGAGCTATCTGGGGGAGGAGCTATATGGTGCTGGCTAAGACTAATGAGTGTAGTGTGGTACCGGTCAGCATGGACAGCGTAGTGGTCTTCCCCGCTCCGTTGTGTCCCAGCAGCACAGTGATCTGGCCCTCAAACATGTTCACAGTGAGATCCTTCACTGCCTCTTTGGTCTTGTTGCCCACTCTGAAAACCTGTGGGGGGAGGGGGACTAGATGATCTACTACTGCCACAGTTAGTCTGGCTCTACAGAACTTCGAGAGGAAAACGAATGCAAAGGCTGGTCAGGCTGGCCATGAACCTACAGACACCACTATCTCTGTCCTCTGAGCAGAAGGCAAAGTAGGATACAATACACACTTTGTGTCAGATGTTACCTTGGCCAAGTGCTTAATTTTGACCCCAGACACCAGTCCAGATGGCTCCTCTTCGATGAACTCGCCCTTCATCGCCTTCTCGGCGTCCTCCTCCTCTTCCTTCTCCTTCAGAAGGGCGACCCGCGGGCTGTTGCACCAGTAGGAGGGCTGTGTGAGACACACGCCAGGTGAACAAC
Source organism: Brachyhypopomus occidentalis (assembly GCA_020368025.1). Classification (NCBI taxonomy): domain Eukaryota; kingdom Metazoa; phylum Chordata; class Actinopteri; order Gymnotiformes; family Hypopomidae; genus Brachyhypopomus; species Brachyhypopomus occidentalis. Next base: position 1,782,392 of record JAGXOD010001349.1, on the reverse strand, counting down.
ACACACTTTAGGGCACAATCGCAGTCTGGCCCAGGCAAACATGGCCGTTCTCCCTGTGGGCCTATGAAGAGTGTGTATACTGTCCTTAGGGTCATCAGCAGAATGGCATAATGCTACACAATGGCCCTCAGCAATAGAATAAGTGGCAATAACTATAAATAATATATTCCCTGCGATGGGAACAGAACCTTAAATCATTCCGTTAACAAAACACTAAGTCAAATTAAATGTCAGTCAAGCTCTTTTGTTATCTTCATTGTTTCATCTGAAAGTTAAAATCATGCCTCCATGTTAAATTTGCATCTGATAGACACAGCGACACAGGTGCTACACTGCCGGGGGGTATTCTGGGACTATGGATAACAGACTTAGTGAAAAGGCTGTTCTGGGATCAGAGGTTTGCCTGAGTTAACAAATGAGGAATGATCATAGCAGAGTGATTTCTCAAGCTGTTTTTAAAACAACCCTTTACTTAATTCCAGTTAAGAGGATCTTTATTATGGTTACGGAAGAGAAAGCGATGACCTAACCAAGGTCCTGCTTCTGTCCACTGTATTTTATTCGTTCAGATGGCCAGCAAATATTGGCATACGGCTCTCTAGGAAAACCCTACCAGAATCTGCCACAGACCAAATGTAAACAAAACACACAAAAGCTTTAGTTTCTGGAAGCTTCCGGCAAATGACAACGTGTCCAGATTTATAGAGGATTCAAGGGAAACAGGGACAGCATCAAAAATACTAGTCCTGACGCGTCCGTCCTGAGACACTTCCACCTCTGGCATCTCCAGACAAGCCTCTCTGGAAGTAGCATCACTCTGACGCACTTGGTCCCCCCATGACACAATGGCCCTGCGCAAGACCCCCTTTCTGCTGCACCCACCCCCCCTCCCCCACCCATGGATAGTCTCACCAGCACGGGGGAGTCGTGCTATCCAGACATCCTGTGTTACCACAGCCTCTGTAAGATAAGCACGACTTTCCCGCCACGGTTTCCTCTCATTCAGAGCTTGGCTGGGCAGCACAGCCGGCTCAGGCACTCTCTCATTTCTCAGCAAGGACTCCACCTTTCCAACTGTTCACTCGTAACATGAGCAAGCCATGAGAATTCACCAAGCCCACTGTGTAGCCTCCGAACCGCTTACCTAGAGCACCATTATCACGGCAGAGATACCAAATGCCTTCGTTGTGAGTGAGGGAAATAAAATAAAACGCTGCACTACGTAAGAACAGGGCTGTTATATATTCGGACACTTTTTTTTTTTTTTTACACTGGCACGTGACTGTACGTGTGAAACGTGCACGTGACCTACCAGCACAAAGAAGTACCACGGCCGGGGCACTCCGTACTCGCCGGGGAAGACGGCCTCCACGTACCAGGTCACCAGGCCGTACAGCACGGCATCCAACAGCAGCAGGCCCAGGACCTGAGCCAGCGAGAAGTCGTCGTCCACGGTGACCGCCTCAAACAGGTTACTCCACTGTATCCCTGCCCCTGACGACAAAACGTGGCAAAAAAAAAAAACGCGACAAAAAGATGGCGGACACAGACGACACAGAAGAGACAAAAGGATGAGTCGTTAGCGGCATAAGGATGAACAAACTGCAAAGGAAGAGGGAGGGGAGTCCGCGAGGCGAGCCAGCGGCTGACCTTTGCCCTCGAACATGCCGATAAGCTGGGCCCCCATGGCCATGGCTACATTGGAGATGAGGCAGGCTGACACCTTCTGGCTGTGGGTCAGGAGATCGTAGCGTGGCCAGAGGAAGAGGTACGGCAGGTAGCTGAAGAAGTAAATGAAGCCACCAGCTGCTGCTGCAACGTTAGCTGTGTGTGTGGGGGAGAGAGAGAGAGAGAGAGAGAGAGAGGAGCAGGGATAAGAAAAACACAGCTGAGCCTTGGAACTTTGCAAAAATATTTTGTGATGAGTAAAAGGCAAAAGCGATAAGCTGTCTGCCTATTGATTCCGTGTGCTTCATTATATGGAAGTGTTTCAAAGCAAGGGATGCCCACCCACTCGCCAACACCACGGACACCCTGAGTGAGAGGTGAGGAAAGGCTCGGGCAGGTCACGCCGCAGGTGCACGAGGTGCAAACAAGCCACCGGTGCCTCTTTATTGTTCACCACCACTTCCTGCAGCAGCCCGAACCCTCCAGCGTTCCGTGCTGCCGTCATCACGGAGGTACGCAAAAACACGGCCAAGAATGGCGAGCGAGGAGAGGAGAAGCGGAGGAAAGCGAGGAGCGAGGCTCGGTGCCAAATAAAGGGAGGAAAAGGTCACGCCGGCTTATTCTTCTACTTCCACACGCAGGAGAAAGGACAAAAACGGTTGGGCCTTCTGGCAACGGGCTGGTCGCGTCCGACACGTGGAACAAGCAGGGGGCAGACGCACGTCGACGGATCTCCACCCCCACTCGGCGTGGCGCGCGGAAGGCTCCAGAGGGGAAGAGAGAGGGAAACGGCCCTGTGTACTACGCCCCAGAGTGCTTCACTGCACCCCCACACAAGCCGCTATGCAGCCTGTGGAGTCTGAGGTTGGCCGCTTCTGTTGCTTTGAAACACTGAGATAGAGAGAGAGAGAGCGAGAGATCTGGGAGAGTGCTTAAAAGCAGCTGGGGCCACGTGAAGGCACGGCCCCCTCAGATCGGTTCCCACCTGGACGGCCTCTGGGGCTCCTGTAATTTGTCACTCTGAAATGCTAAGATGCCCAGAAATCAATGAGAACCAATGGGCGGCTGCTAGTGTGAATCTCATCCCCATTCAATCGATCTCAATCTCATTCTGCTGGCTCTCTCTCTCCACCAATGTTCAGGTGCGGCTTTTAACGGTTCCCCCGCCTCACCGGGTGCCTGAAGGAGAGCGAGCAAACGATCCCGCCACTGCAGCAGGTCACGCACGCGATGTCCCCGTCCAATCAGACGAGGCCTGGGCCACCGGGGAGGAGTCTGCCTCAACCCCCCCCTCTGATTCTCCCCCATGCAGGACAAAGTTCTGAGCCTCATAGCCTTAGCTTCCTTGCTTAAAAGCAGGCAAGCCCCTTAGCACCTGGTGTGGTTACAGAACTACAGGTGCCAATGAGGAACGGAGCGCTCAGCTAAAAGGCCATTTAAGTCCACTAAAAGCTTAACGCGATCTGCAGTGTGTAGATAACACTTTTCTTCCAAGAACAAACCCTGCGAGCCAACAATGGCAATAAGCTAGTAACAGTCTAGCTTTCTTTGTCTGGGTGTACGGAGAGCAGTGAGGGATAATTACAGAGTGTGGGGTGCAGGGCTTATGGAAAAAAAACAACTGCAAGAAAGCACCAATGGCAAATCACGAATTTCTTTTTGTTATTTTTGTTATTTCTTACTAGTGAGGGATACGTTTGTAGCTACTAGAGATGTGCACATGGTCCTAAGCACAAGGACACAAATCACAGGAGCATCGCTCACCACACTGAATGTCCACACAGACTGCGTGGGAGGGTGGGAGCCAATAAGGGAATATTACTCTTTCCCAGCACTCTGTAACTTCCATTAGAACTGACGTCCAATTTTCACGACGGTTATGAATGAACGAATGTCTAGCACCGTTTCCGTAGTGACACCAGCCCTTACTAGCAATAAAGATCAAAGCACCTCTCCCTTGTCAGACGTAAAATAACCCACACTGGGGTGCAGACGAATCGATTTTTGTCTCCACATGCTCCGTGCCTTAGAAGAGTCACGGTCCCCGCTACACAGAAAGCCTGCGTTTTCTCACCCATTCGATCGAACGTGTCTGATTCGCCTCTAATCTCTGCGTCCTGTTGCCTTCTCCATCGCTTCATCACACTTCCTTGTTCCATCTGAATCTAAAGCTGTCGATGACACAGCCTACAGGTTCTTGCCGTTTTATTAAACAGATTCGTGACTAGGGAGCAGTGAGGCTGGCTGACGGACTGAACATAAGCAGGCAGCGTAGCGCAGGCACACAGAAGGAAGGGTGTGTTGGGCTAAGGGTGTGTAGCTCTTGCATAGCTCAAGGACGGAGACAACTAACTACACCACAGAAACCATAATGCATCTTGATGAGATAGTGGCTACTGAGGCAGTTACCCCGGGAGAAGAAGGAGCTGATCATGAAGCTGAAGCTGATGGTCGCCACGGCGAAGACCAGCAGGAAGACGAACACCAGCGAGGGGTCGCTGTAGGTCAGGACAGCGCCGTTTGGACTCACCTGTAAGATCCAAACCATTTGTCACACAATGATCTCAAGCAAAGACAGCAAACTGTAGTTCTAAAAAGGGACATAACCGCCGTCGACCCTTTCGTTTTTACTTTATTAGGGCTTATGCTAAAGACAACAAGCCTGAGCAGGGGCTAAACTTGGATCTCTCGCCAGAAGCCTCCTGTTGTACAACCCCAGAATAGCACTGATCTATTCTTCAGTGCGAGGAAGGCATGTCTGCGGTTTCGCCGAGCACTCTTCACCTTACTGGAGCCAACGGGAGACGTGCACTTCAGGACTACTCACCCTGACACAGAACAGCAAGGTGACGAAGAAGATGGAGACGGACAGGAAGAGAAAGAACATGAGGAACCAGGCGCTCCAGTGCAGCCAGTTGCTGAGACCCATCATCCTCATGTACTCCTGGAAGAAAATCCAGCAATTTAGGAACCTCCGCCTCCCTTCTAAGCACACAACACAACACCCTCACAAAGCAGACATGTCCACCTGATGTGTCTCTCTCACACACACACACACACACACAACACAACACCCTCACAAAGCAGACAACATCATCTCCACCTGATGTGTCTCTCACACACACACACACACACACACCTTCAGTTTCTTCTCCTTCTCCTGCACCACGGCGCGGACGATGTTGAGGGAGGTGTAGGTGAAGCTAAGCACGAGCAGCAGAGGAAGCTGGTTCTGGATGGCCAGGATGAAGACGTCGTAGATGAAGGCGGGGTAGGGGAAGCGTGAGAGCACCACTTGCGTCTGCATGAGGAGGGAGATGGCCGCGCTCCTGTTGTAGGCCTTCATGATGGCCCGGTCCACGGCGTGCTGGACCATCAGGAAGCCCTCCCGGAAATAACCTTCCCAAAGAGGCCAGAAGGGGCGGAGCCTTAGCTTAAAAGATTTTAGGGCTTCATAGTGTTAGGATTTTAACTTGTAGAGAAAAAACTCGGGGAGAGACCGGATCCAGCTTGGAGCATTTTCATGACTACTGAAACCAAATGGTGCTATCAGCATTCTGGATGAAGGTATAATCTGCCACCACAATGAAAGATATAATGGAAAGATATAATGGAGGCAGATATAATGAGAAACAGCCTGAAATCAAGTCAGGTGTTGCTGCTGATAACATATTTATCTTTCAGCAAATTATCTGCTGCAAATGACCAAAGCTTTTAATGTTTTTTATCCTTGCTGTGACATTCGTTCCACTGAAGTGGAAGCAGCACTGGTCATCTTGGTCATCATCTTGTGGGATATGTAAATGTCTGTTTCTTGTTTGTTCGGGTACATGGTACGACTTTGTATATGAAGCAGGATAAAATCCCCGTGCAGCCTTGTGTAGCATCTAATTGTTTGTTCATGAAAGACCGATTTCTTGAGCCCCGGGGCAGTGCCTCACCTCAAAGCCTACGCTAGTTTATCCAAATCTACTTGGGTGTGAACTTTGCACTTCCAGGAACTGGCAAAGTCAGGTAGGACTACACATCCCACAGTGCACTAGTGCTGACAGACCTGGGGTGCCTCCGCGGGGATCGTGTTGCTCTCGAGGGCCCGGCAGCTGGAAGAGCGGGAACAGGCTGGACGTGTGCCAGTCCAGGTCGTTGTTGGGGTTCAGCTCCGACTTCTCCTTAGAGGGAGCATTTCGAGGGCTGTAGGTGAAGCGCAGGTGATAGCTGACCTGTAGGGGGAGGCATGGGAGAAAGGAGCAGCAGGACAAAGAGCCAATGAGAGCGTGAGCGGGAAACCAGCCAATGGAATGGCTGAACGCGATGAGTGATTAAGGTATGACGGATCTGATAGCAGGGGAGCTAATCAAGAAACAAACGTAATCTCTGCCGCTGGGTAACAGAAACAGATAAATGAATGAGAATTGTCTAAAAACAGTTTTGACATTTCAACATGCCTTCAAGTGCTATTGTCCAACACGTAAACACATTCTGAATAACTTGTACAGATGTGTGGTATGCATGCTCTTTATGGACCTGTTCTTTAAGTAAGGACCTCCTGCATGAGATTCTCTGAGTGCGTGAGTGCATTTCAGACTGGGGAGGTCACACAGAGACTGTACAGGCTGAACCATAACAATGCCATAACACTGCTGCACGTCTAAGAGAACGAACACAGACTGGTCCTACAGGTCTAACAAACCCCTCAGTATGTTTCTCTTCATGTACATGAAGGTGGAGCAAGGCAGGGGGAGGAGGGGGCGGGGCATGGGAGGCGGGGCATGGCAGGGGGGCAAGGTGAGGGGAGGAGGGGGCGGGGCATGGGAGGCAGGGCAAGGCAAGGGCTGCAAGGCGAGGGGAGGAGGGGGCGGGGCATGGGAGGCAGGGCAATGCGGGGGGAGGCGGGGCAAGGCAGATCCGTGAGCTCCCACCTGCAGGGGCAGAGGCTCATCGTCGTGGCTGAAGGAGTGATCAAAGACCACCGCCGCCAAGATCTTGCCCGATTCTGGGTCTGTCTTCACAAAGTCTTCAAAGTGCTCCTCAGTCTCGAATCCACGCACTTGAGATGAAAAACAGGAACATTATTAATAATGGGTATTAAATGAAGATCAGGACTCAGATGAGCTTGTAAGAGGCGGTAGTGCAGGAAAAGCAGTTCACATTTTATTTGGCTGTCACATGCCCTGTGTCCCCAAGCACACTTGGGGAACTCAATCCCAAAACTCCATTTCATGTTTTTTCTTGTGCCCACAGTCTTGCACAGCCTGATGTTTGAACAAACATTCCAGGAACAAGAAAAAAACGTTGCTTAACGTTACATCCTTAAAGTTACATGCTTAACATTTACATCCTGTCTTCATGTTTAAAGGCGCATGATATTAAATCTGAATGTCTAATTCACTGTAGCTCACCTCCCCCCCCCCCAAAAGCTGCTCTTAGTGTGAAGTACCTCTCATAGCAACAGTAAAATATGCGATAGAAGATCACAATAACATCAATAACACAATAACATAAATACATACACCACTCACATTACTGCATTCATTGCACTATGCACTATGTAACTTTTCTCACACATTATAATTCAAAATTCCCATTGGGTGCCAATGCACACGCTCAGTTCAGGCCCAGAGTGAGGGACATTCAGTGTAGGAGAAATTCTGCAAAATCATGTTGCTAATATACAGTAGCCAGAGAACTGCTATTTCATTCAGTTCATTCATCTCTGCGTTTCCCAGTGCCTCCAGCTACTGGAAGCTCTCTGATAATCGTATCATGGCTGATGGCATTTCCTGAGCTAGACGAAGTTAAAAGCAAACCAAACCAGCAGACAAAGCAGCACCGAGCGTTCACACAGGTCTCGGCTCTGGCCGCGTGCACACACACACACACGCACGCAGACACACACACTCAACCGCACACATCCACCCACCCACAAGCACACGGGAAGGTTTAGCCCACTCGAATCACACAAATGGCCCCTCCGCGCCACGTTTCGTCTGCCTCCGTTGGCCGCTCAGGTCGCGGCCCCTGAGGCGAACAGACAAAGAGATAAAGACAGGGCAGAAAAACAAGAGTGATAAAAAAAACAGAGCTGACAAACAGGTCACGCTGCCTGATCCTCTTTCTGGAGCAGCACTGGCCTCCTCAGCAGGTTAACCTGCCCTCCAACTGCCACATGTTCCTGCTAGGACCAGGGCCAACATGTAACAACATGTAGTAGCAGCTGGAGGCAGGGGCTTCTGGGATTGATACAGTCGGCATGCTGAGTGGCTGAACAGGGCTGAACTGGGCTGCACGCGTGCTGTGAAACACCCCAGATAACGCACGAATAACAAGGCAATGCAATATCATCTGTGGATTTGCAGGGCTTTTGTTTACTTAAGAGGCGGCCTGCTCGTCTCGTGACAGACATCGTGGAATCCCCTGCCCGTCCTTCCTCTTAGAACGCCAGACGAGTGCGCGTGAGCTAAACACGGGTCAGCTGATCAGCCCTCTTTCCCAGCAACCACGAGCAAGCCACCATCCACAGGCTGCGCATTCCCACCGGCCTTCCCACGGTCGGCAGCGGCACACGTCGGACGTTCCACGCGCCAGCGCTGCTGCGGACTCTGGTCCATGCAGGGCAGGGGGCCTCGCCTCATGGGCGCCACACACAGGAAGCCACGCTGCATGACTCACCATGCACCCAGGCTCCATTATCTCCTGCCTTTTACAGGAGCTCAAACAATAACCTAAAGAATTACAGAAGTCTTTTGTTTTTGCAGTGCATCGCGTTCTGGGCTGATCACGCTGAGTGTCTATAGCTGGGGCATAAAGTCCAGCCAAGCGACGGCTCAGCACCACACAGTCATTATTCATGATGTCACACAGCAGCAAACTGTCATCAGAACACTACCGTACGGTTCACTGTGCTCTCAGGATCAGCACTGCACAACACTCACATATGTGCTATTGGTTTTGGCTGCAAAATAGTTTCAGCAGAGTAAAGCAAAATTTCCGTGGTCGCCCCAGCGAAAGAGAACGTTGTTAAAAAGATCAAAATCGACTTTGGTTCACCGCTTCTGGAAGAACCTTAGATGGCACATACCCAACCGATGCCGACCTGGCATAGAAGTGTCAGCGACAGAACCAGAACCAAACCGTGGCCCAGACTGGGTGCACCGTGATCTGCCCCCGGAGGGCTCTTTGCCCTGGCCTTACCAGCGCCGATGAAGCCCCAGGTCAGGGTGCGCTGCACGTCATCCGCCACCTGCCGCACGGCGCTGGAGTTGGCTGGCACGTAGGCCAGCTGCAGGCCCATGGGAAGGTAGGACGGGGGCATGTCCAGGGAGAAGCTGCCATAGCGCGTGGCGTTGGGGTAGTTGGTGAAGGGCACCTTCTGCCGCAGCACGATGAGGACGGCAGAGAAGAGGAGGGGCAGGGCGATCTCCACCAGCGTGACCAGGATCTGACGCTTCTGCGGGCGAAGAGAAGGGAAAAATGAGGGCGTGCCAGACAGGGAGGTGGAGATGTGTGTCGCAATGGTGTGATTTAGTAGCAGGAAGGGGAAAAGAAGTTGGCATCACGGCTCCAGACAACCTGCACGAGTCTGTGGTGCCTTTGCTCCTTCCTGTGAGCTACTGACAGGTACATATATACTGTTTGCTGGTAAGGAAGGTGGTAAAGATCTCAGAGGGTGATACTGAACAGAACTCAACTCTTAGCTCCAAGTGTATAAAATAAACTGGATCTACATCCAGTACCAGTGTAGTTCATGGATCACTCATCACTTTTAGAAACAATTTTATTCCGCCTTGAACGCCACAAATAGTGACAGGAAGTAAAGTAATCCGGAAACCTTGCTGGCACAAGGACCATGCGGATCTTGTGTTATGTGTGTAATACAAAGGCAAAGGTTAATTTAGGCCAATGAATGATTCCTCCTTTGGCTAGACCAGTCTGAAAAATATAGTTGTATTGTGGCTTTCAGTTAGAACAGTTAGACCTCCTGGGACAGCTGCAGCATGATTGGTCATGCTAAGTCATGGTCAAACTTGGCGCGCGGCCATGTCTATATATGTCACTGCTGAGGCTCATTCTGATCACAAGGAGATTATGTTAGACGGTTTTAAGAAGCTGACTTTTCTTTTCAGATTTAGCTGTGTTATGAAAACGAACATTATGTAAGAAGGTCACTTGCGTTACACAGAACATGCATTCGCACATTCATCACCACCTTTCATTAGACACGTTTGCTTCCAAAGGAACAGGTTATACTGTGGAATGCTTCCATAGAAATAAACTCCTCACATGACCTTATTAATTCTACATGCTGACATTTGAACCTACGAATCGTTTTACTTTTTTTCGCCTCGTCTAACAGAGGGCCCCTCACACTCACATTACCCACAATGCCATTAAACTCCTGGGCTTCCTGGCTTCCTTCCACTGGGCTAGGTCTCCTAGCAACCACAGCTGCAGCAGCAGGAGACCGGAGGAACAACAAGCCGGCCCTGGCTGAGGGAACTGGAACGGCAGGTCCTCTCACGCCACTACGGGACTCACTCACCGACGGAGCGGAAGAGGAGTCTGCAGAGGCGGAGCCCAAACTCATGGAAGGATTCCATGCGGAGATGCAGCCTGGTGTGAGGAGGTGTATGGAAGGATTCTGTGACTCACCCATATATTGATTGTGCCTTAAAATTCAGAAATAAACAGGAGGCAACTCACAATAAAAGCCTGGTTCTACAAGCTCTGCTGTGGAAATGATTTTATGGTCATATAGCTGAGACTATATACTGACTATGAAAATATTGGCCAGTTATTACAAACACAACATATATTTATATATAAGTAGAACACTATATATATATTGGACATTACCTATGGCCTCATTCATACGCCATACACATGTCTTTTACAAAGACAACATAAACCAAACATTTAAACAACACATACATGAGACCCTAGAGTTCTGCCCTCCTCGCTGTTTATGATATACAGAATCAGGACACATACAGTGTTTCACTGCAAAAGAGCCCTTGCAGAAGTATTCTGCTATGTCATGCCATTACAGTGTAAGCTTAATATACACACACTTCAGCACACTGCAAGTGCTTCAGTGGATAACAGACCGAGAGAGACCAGTGCCAAACCGAGACAGACCACTGCCAAATGTTTCAGAGGTGTTAAAGGGCTGAGCTCTCAAAAGCCGTTGTTTGACTACACAAATCCTCTTTGCTCCCCTACCAGCTGAGCTGTCCTTTACCTGCCTCCCTAAAACACCGTCGGCGGATTAAACAGATTTGCGTCAAACAAGCAGCAGGCTCTATCACCACCATCTTTGACTCCCTGTGTTTAGATTCGGTATGTCCATAACAGGAGTTGTTTGTGATGCATGTATGTGTTTTGCAAAGAGATCATTCATCATTATCAAAATGTTTATCCTCTTCATCCATTTTTTAATGTCTATTCTTTTTTAATGGAGTCCCAGGACAAAGGGATTGTTCAAATGTGGTCAACAGAACCCTATCGGTGTCTATAAACATGTGCATTTAGTGTTTATGAGCTGTGTAAACCTAACATGAAACAGCCCACTGGGAGAACATCACTACGTCCAGATGCCCACAGGCACAAAGCAAACGTAGGAGAGATTCAGGTCTCATTAAATAAATGACTGAAAGCAACTCTCTGGATGAGCACCAGTACCAGTGCACAGTTGACGTGCAGCTAGAAACATGAAGAACTGGTCTGACCTGAGCAGGAATTCATTCACAAGAACCTGACTGTAGCTTTAAGGGTCTGTTCCTCTCCAGCAAAGCCCGACATTACACAGTGTTAAAAAGGGAGAGGGCACCCACTTGCTGAAGGTAGTTCTTCCAGAGCAGTAATCCAAACTGTCGCAACACAGCCATTTTAGACGACAACAACTTCACAACCTAAAAAAGAGAAGGAGAATACAGTCAGCAGCGGCACTGACCTCTGGCCTCCGCACGTCCTTTCAACATATCAGCAAAGTCATTCCAAATCACCGGGGCCCACGCCGAGAGGACGGTTGGAGACCACACACGTTAAGATGCAGCTGAAGAACTTATACGAGCATTCTTTGTGCTATTTTATTTTTTTTTTGGGCAATAGCAATTTTACAAATATTTCATATTCAGTTAATCATATACATTATCTAAGGCTGTACAAAAAAACAGACTGCAAAGTACACATGTATGCTATTTTAGCTTTGGGACTTCTGAACATTCACACAACATTAAGAGGAATTTCTGAAAGCGGTTAGTGGTTGCATTTTCACAGCATGCAATAAAACGGACTGAATCTGCATTTATTGTGCACTTACCTGCCCTTGAATAAAAGCCTGACTGTAAGTGTACTTATTTTTACCCCCCGTAAGTACAGAAGCACAGTGTGCAGCTGATGAAGGACCTCTGTCTGAAATGCCCTTTCTACATTAACATGGACACACTCGTACCAATGCAAAACCCACTACTACAGTATTACATTTCCATGCTGGTGTCTTTGTTGGTGTCCAATGCAAATAATATCCTGTGAGCAGTGGTCTGTGATAAGATTGTGGCGGAGTGCAGGCTACATTGCGTAAAGACTTGCATTGCAAGACTGCACAGTCAGCAGACATGACTGGTTATAAACTGACGTCAGAGCAGCTGGTAGTGGCCATGAATTTGTCTGTTATGCTTTTGTTACATATTCGCCTCAAAAACCAAAATTGTAGAACTGTAAGAGACGTCAACTAGCGTTAATAACCATAAACATAAATGTGCTGATGTTCCTATTCATGAACAGGCTTAAATTTCAAAAGAATTGTGTCTTTAGGGTTTTTGAGGCCCGATATGACCGTTAGTCCATTAGGTCATTGTTTAGTGAACTGCATCACAATAATCACCTAAGCAAAATAAAGCAATCTAGCTTGAGCCAAAACTGTAAAGGTAATATCAGTTTATGGGTGAACAGTATTATGGGAAATTGTGTGAAGTGTGAAGAGAAAACGGGAAACTCTACATTATGGTGAAAGGAAGGCAATGATGAAGTAGTGAAAATTCGGAACATGTATCAGATATTCAGTACCACATATTCAATAGTGTGGACAGCAGAGGACGGCTGTGCAATGCATGGGCTACAGACTGCGTACACCCAGAAAATAAACTTAGAACATAGGTGTGTGTGATTGTGTGTTCAAGGGTGGTTTGTCTAATGGATGGTTAGCACGCACACAGTTGACTATATATATATATATATATATATATATATATATATATATATATATATATATATATATATAAAGTCTTATATATATCAGTGAAAGGCAATTTAAGAATCAAACTTAATTTAGTTTATGTATATTCTATATCAATAGGTATATCCTATAGGTATATCCTGTATATCCTACAAATTATTGGTGCTTAAACGAGGCTCGGAGCTGCTTAACTACTTAGGTAAAGTAGCACTTAGCTGTACATGGACACATCTGGAAATTCTGATGTGTATTGTGAACTGAACGGAGACTGAAAAAATCTTAAAAGAGAAAAAAAAAACTCAATAGGCCTCTGTATCTCTGTGCCGTGTGCAGAACGAAGAAAGCCGCGTTTTAAGACTACTGAGAACAATAACTGATTAGACTCTATGTTTACGTAAATATTCCTCACATTTCCCCAATCGTCATTTCCGTACTGTAGCGAAAATATTGGCACCCTTGTCATAGACCGCAGCCGCCTGTACTCGATGACTAATTCAGCAGAAGAAATTCACGGGCCTGGATTGGACGAACAGCCCATCCGTCAGTGCTTTTATTACAAGAAAAACACAGCTATCCACATAAAATCCCCGTTTAAAATGTCATTTTGCCAAGCACCCAGCGCAAGAAAGTCTCACCATTGCGGAAGAAAGACGCTGCCAAGACATTTACCTTAAAACAGAGAGCCTCCTCTCCTTCATGAACTTCATGAGTTATCCTTTCAATCGGCCCCGTAAAAAAACAAGAATCCTTCCGTTTAAGACAAAGACATTAAGAAATGTGGGCTAACCTCATCTTAATCATCCGGAGATGCATTCGCGTGGCCAGGTACCGATGAGAGCGCTAACCCTTGAATTCTGTCAGAATCTCATGTACGAAGTGATGACATTGCACCAGGCTGTCGCCGTGTAGTCCGGGCATTGTGCGAACACGGCAGTCAACAAATGCGGTCACGTGATCTCAGCGGGCTGTCGCTCGCTGTCACGTGACCGCACTATAACGCTAATAACGGACATGCATTTATTTCGCGAGCCAACAGGGACCCCTTATACTTTACACTGGGATCCGATGTGTGGTATTTAATGGGACAGTGCAAGCCTCCAAAATGTAAAAGCTCGTAGTCGAAGGGGTCATGAACTGAATAAAGCAATTAAAAAACGGATATTGAAATTGGTAAAAACAAATGAGGTGTTACACAATTCTTAAACTCAGTACAAGACAAAACACAGGTACAGAACTCAGAGATAAAACTGCAGGAATGAAAACTGCTGCCTCAGGACATTTGTATTTGTATTTTATTTTTAGTACAAAGTACAAACAACTCTGTTTCAAGTAGTGGCTTTTCACAGCTTCATACATTTACATATGTACATAAACAGGTACACAAAAAAAAGTCACAGCCCTTGATGAAGTTACAGTACTGACAAGACCCATCAAGTAATAATTTAATGCTCTGTGTCGACTTCCGTTTCCCAAAAGCAGGTACGTCTATACCTGTAGAACACTGAATAACACTCAAAACAGTTGCAATTGATTGTTCAAGCAAACGTCACTAAAGACATCACCCACCCGTTTAAAAGTGCTGCCATCCAGCACTGGTAAAAGGAAAAAGTGCTTCGTTTCAGTCGAGGTTATAAAAAAAAACGGCACGTCCGACATCACACATTAAAGACAGCATGCTGCAACACCGCTGGGAGTCCTCAGCGAAAAATAACCATAGGTCAACTATTCACTTTTCATTATCGAAGGCCGAAACAATGGCATCACAATCAGTACGGTATTGTGTATTAAATGGTACAGTACGAATATTTGTAGCATGTTGTAGCGGGTATAACGTTCAACCATGCTTGAGTGTAAAGATGGCACATGGGCAGTGGTAACTTTGTTTCTCCTAAGAAACGTACCTCAGGCTTTGGCACAGCACACAAAGTACCAGGAAGCGTACAAAAGCACACTGTGTATAAACATACAAGAACACATAGGGTATAAATTATTCTTCAAGATATTCAAGTCTCCCAAAGAAAAATAGATCAGTGCCCCTGAACAGAGTGAAATCAGTCAGTTGAGTTTTGGCTGAGCGCATAGTGCCAAGAACGAAACCATTCCACATACGACAGGCTCGCTCAATAACAGGACATACATACATTATATATATATATAAAATGTGTAAAATATACAGAAAAATTTTTTTGAAATAGTCTTGGAGTTTCTCTGTTGGGTAAGATGTGGGACAGACATTTGGCAAAGGTCTCTGAGACACCGACGCAGGAGACATTCTGCAGGAATTCCAGTGGTTTGGTCATTGAGAAACAGAGAAATTCCACATGGTACAACATGAGGAGTGAAGGATACAATCACGACCATCAGTTCTTCCTGTTCCTTCTTAACAGAACACATCATACAAGCGGACAACGGGGAATGAAATCCAGCAGTGACGCTAGCAAATCTCATGAAATGCTAATGGTCATTTTCACACCTGCATTTTGGAAGCAAAAATCCTTTTACAGCTCACAGTGGGTGATCTGATGTATGGGCACGAACCACTTTAGCCCGTTTACCACAGACTGGGGTTCAGCACCTGGGGAAAAAAAAAAAAAAAGTGCCGAGCGTCATGGTGCTGGTGGTGAAGGGCCTAGAGGGAGTGTGGGTCTGCCCGTGTGCACCGACCGAGGGGCGGAGCGCCGGTCGCCTCCCCCTCCTCCATCTCCGCCTCGGTCTCCACCTCCACCTCTCCGCCGCTGTGGGCAGCGGTGTTCTTCCTCTTCACCTGCCTGAGGGCGGTGCCGTCGGGCCGCTGCATGGGCACCAGCAGGCGGAAGCCGGGCGAGGCAGAGATGGAGGCCTGGCCGACCGAGAGGGAGCAGGGGACCAGCACAGACGCGGCGGGGCTGCTGCTCTGGACGGACGAGTAACCGGAACTGTGGAGGTCAATGCGGAGTGGGCGTCTGGATGAGGAGGAGGAGGAGGAAGGCTGGCGGGACCAGGGTCTGCTGCGACTGCTGCCACTTGAAGTCTCCTCGGTTCCGCACGCGCTATCGTCGTCGTCGTCGCTGGAGAGCGCGCGGCAGTGGGATCGCCCGCCGCCGTCCTCCGTGGGGAGCTGCAGCTGCAACACTGAGGCTGCAGAAGCAGACACACGTTTATCCCCCGGACAAAAACACGAAGGCCTCACTGAGAAACGCGAATGAGAACCAAACGGAGAAAACCGAACTGTTGAGGAGCGCATCAAAAGTGACTCTGGCTCACTCACTCTCGGTTTCTTTCTCCCCTTCACTCTCCTGGTCAGCCTCGTAGCCCGAGCAGGATGCATCCAGGCTCCAGTCCAGGATGTCGCCCAGAAGGGTCTCCTCCTGAGTGCACAGCTCGGCTGTGGGCGTGGCCACAAAGCTGCCTCGGTGGCTCTGCATGCTGTTCTCTTGCCTGCTGCGCACGGGACAGAGACCATCATGCACATTACTAAACACCTCGTTTAAAACAAAATGACATTTTGTAATTACTCCAAAGCAACCGT
The DNA here is from genome assembly GCA_020368025.1 of Brachyhypopomus occidentalis. Taxonomy (NCBI): domain Eukaryota; kingdom Metazoa; phylum Chordata; class Actinopteri; order Gymnotiformes; family Hypopomidae; genus Brachyhypopomus; species Brachyhypopomus occidentalis. The sequence continues at coordinate 1,765,983 of JAGXOD010001349.1, read as the reverse complement.
TGGGGGGGAGGGACAGAACCAGATGTTCAAGGTCATGTGGGGAAAGGGTGGCTAACCACTGCCATTTTGGCAATACCCTGCGATAAGACTTATATCTGACTGGCCACCATGACGCCTTGGAAAGTACATAGAATTTTTTAATGCCCTGTGAATTCATGACAACGTTAGTGATGCAAAGTTTTCACCAAAGTTCCAACAAATATTTATGGATGACAGGACAGGCCTGATTCATGAAATATATGTAATGGAAAAACCAACCAGTTCACTCATACTGTGAATGAGTATGATCCTGTTTTGGTGCGCTGGAGGTGTGTGTATGCGTGTTAATTTATCGTCCCCCACTTATGAACACATACTACATACTGGACACATGCATGAATGGCTGGATACATAGGCAATGTAATGAAAAAGGCCAATATATAAGAACCTCTTGCTGCCAGATGGAGAAGACAGGAAGGTGGGAATGTCTGCCGACGGCCCACTGTAACCAGGAGCTCCAACGTGGTGCTCCACCTCTGGGACCTCCAACACCTGGCACAGGTCTTTAAACCCCATGACCTGTGAGGCACAAGTCACAGTCTTACACAACAGGCACAGTGAGATCACAGTTAAAAAAAAAAAAAAAAAAAAAAAACATTTAAATCAGGTGTCTCCTGAATACAGTACTGAATACATCTGGGCAAAGTCAGTTCAGCTGGCATCTCCACAGGCGTTAGAAGTCTCGCTCATCACAGTTGAACTACAGACCCTCTACTGGTGAAGGGGCAGCACTCACTCTCTCTTTGCTGATCTGCTGGTACACATCACTCTCAAATCTCTGCTTGACGCCAGTTAAGGAAACATGTCTGTAGTCTCTGGGTGTGTCTTCACCGAAGCTGCCAAAGAGGAGGAACAACAACAACAACAACAAAGAATGAAAATCAGAATCGTGCTTGAGACACTAAAAACTCTCCAGATATGGAACAAATTAGTTATCTGCAAAAGGATTTACATGTATGTAAATTACAAAGCAAACACCACAGATTTCACCCATCTCACACTACAGTATTAATAGGTGACGTACAGAAGTGCTTTCACATAAATTAGCTTCTTGCAAGCATCCTGATATGTGCCAAGCTACTCAGACAACCAGCATAGCCTAATGACTCGCATCACACCGTTTATACCAGTGGTATAACATCAGACGGCACCACAAACAGGCCACCCTCACCACTCATGGCATGCGTGGGCTTACACTGTATTCTACAGTAATGGCTCTGTAAGCCGTGAGTGGTGGCAGTCTGATGTCAGTGGTATACTGATGTTGATACGACTTCTGCATTTGTCTTTTGAACGGGGGAAACCCCTAACCTCACCCCTAACCCCACCCCTAACCCTCTCTCCACAGCACTCTGCCCCATCTGGCCGGCGCTACAAAATAAAAGGATCCGCTAGAAGATGGCTGAAAAGTTCATGTTCTTCAGAACCTAGATGAATGACCCATGAGGTCATGCCATGTTGGACAAATTAACTGTTAAGCTTCATCTCTTCTCAACTTCCTTCATGCCTCCCAACAAACATAATTTTAACATTAATTTTTTAGTTTATTTAGTTTGTCATCATCAGTGGTGCAGTCGGCACTTTTTCTTTCAGCTGAACGGCATTTATGAATGTTTGTACTTGCAGATTTTCTGCAACAGAATATGGTTTAGACCAGGTAATTCCCTCCTTCTGTATGCCTTATCCTGCATAACTGCAATGCAACAACTATTTGTATTTAGCTAAAGTTCAGCAAATAGTTGACCTTACTTCACATAACTTTGCTGTCAGGGGGAACTGAACAATTGACCATTTAAATTAATCCTCTTAAGCGCTACCTTACAAGCTACAAATGAGCCTACATTATACTACACATTTTACACAACACCCTGCACAATCATAGGGGAAGACTCAGATTCATGATGAACCCCACTTCGGAATGTGGGACCAGGTAACATAACATCTACATTTAACTTCAATTTAAAGAACGTAATGTCACATAAAAGTTCTAGTAGCTTATTGTTGGCCACCTCATTTCAACAAACAAGAGGCAGATGCAGGCTGGTCCATCAGCCTCTTTTGATTTGGGTCATATAACAATAGCAGCTTAACCTGGTCTACTTCCACATCTTTTTTGCGATACTGTGACAATGCCTTGATAATTTTGGGACATCATGTCATATATTATAGCTGGACGATTAAAGATTTATTCCAAATGTGATTAGTTAAATCAAGAACACACGAATAATCACCAGATAGGACAGTCCGCATAAATGAAGAGCGCTTCCTTAGGGAACCTTAACACATCTTTGTTTTGTAAGCAAAAATGAGATCTTCTACCACAATAGCACTGCAGATGACATTTTACCCAATATTTTACACACGTCCCACGTTATCCAATGGCTTTTGAGGTTTAAATGGTTCTGAGCTGAAATGAAATGGATATGTATCTGCGTTGGACAGGCCCACTGGGCACTGAGTGCGAGAACTCACCATTTCATGTAGAGCAGCAACGCTACGGGCACAAGGACCTGCTTAGAGAAGCCGGTGTTCTCCACCAGTTGACTCGGCCAAACTGGAGCTGCAGGGAACACAGGAGACATGAGCACAGGGGCACAAGAAACGCCACCTCTGGCAGTTAAGCCGGCGAACAACTACACAGGGAAGTTTTATTGTTCGCCTTTGGGTCCACTTTCCATTCCCCTCCATGAACACAAAGCACGCGTCGTAGGATTTACGGTGGCCAGCGGAGACCAATTGTAGTTTTTTTTTTTTTTTTTTAGCATTACCAATCATGTTGAGACTTGACTGTGCACGGTATCCCTCATTAAGAGTAGAGGGGTAAGTGAGTGATAGACAAAAGGTCTGTTAAACATGAAGTTTCATTTCATGGGTTTGCCAGATGGATCACATGACAAGCAACGGCTGTTTGCAGTTATTGTCGGGCTGAGTTCAGCAGTCAGCGGAGTACATCCAGCCTGAAGCACCACATGCAGGCCCAGCACACATTTGGCAACAGGCTGAACTCTGGCAACGTACGACAGACAACGTTGGACAATGTTCGACAGCAGAAGGAGGATCAGCCGACATCCAACAAACTAACGGTAGGAATGGTAAACGGATAGACGCAGCATACAGGCCGATTAACATGGAGGTCGAGGGTCTGTTCACTCATAACCGCCCAGTATGAGTAAAAAAACTCAGTTTTCTCGTCCCAGCAGTTTTTAACACAAGTACATTTAGCATAAAATGTGTTCACCGGTGTTTTACTTAAATGTTAATTTGTAACATTTCACTTAAACATCCTTACATCCTTTACTCACACAAAGAGATAAATTGCAATTGACTATACAAATTTATGAGATTAATCACAATAAAAAAAATTGACAGCCCTAATATATATATATATATATATATATATATATATATATTATATATATACACACACATTTACTGGTAAACTCAGTCCATGTTTACAAAGTCATGGCAGGAAGTTTGAAATTTCTGACATCATTCTGATATTATTGGCTTGTTGCAGTAGAAATCCGATTACTGTCTAACGCATGTTTTCACATTATCTGAATACCCATGTGCATGTAAATGTTTTGATCGGATTACTGACACAATCTGATTTTCTGCAGTTACCAGATTAAGTGCACGTAATCACAGCGTGACCACATAAGATTCTGTCCCAGAATGCACGTGCACATATATAGAGGACACCCACCGTAGTTGTGCAGCGCTCGTGTGAGCAGCAGGACGGCGCAGGCGAGGCGGGCGGGCCCAGGCACAGTGAGGGAGGAGTAGAGCAGAGACAGCTCACACACGTAGCTGTAGAGATGAGCGCTCCGCCGCTCCAGAGGCAGCAGTGACTGCAGCACCTCCCCGTAATCCAGCACAGTGGGGGTCTGGCGTGCAAACACACACACACACCTTAGAGAAAGATGCCACTGGGACATTTTTAGATGACTCACCTTCGCAGTAAGATGTTCATTGAAAGTATCTGGCAACTGTGGCGTGTTGCATCACAAGCTAAGCTGTCACAGTCCAGGTGTTACTCAGGCTAACAGACTCGGCTGGTTCTGGAAGCCGCTGATTTTATGGCCATGGAGATTGGCTCCCTACACGTGCGTGATCGGACATTACCAACGTGCACAGGGTTCGGGAACTGAATCTCAGGAGGCTGTCAGTCAGAACGGCTGCCTTAAAATACAAAAGGCAGCCCTAACAGAAAAGTCTCCCTGATGACGTCCAGTCAAGCACTTTCTTGTTAAACATAACGAGCAGCAATCGAGTCCAAATCAAGAAGTTACTCATGGTATAGACGTGAACCTAAATGAGGTGAGGGGGGTGGGTTCTGCTCACCCGGATCTTTCCCTCCAGCACGGAGATGACTTCACCCATCATCCTGACCAGGTCCTCATACTGATAAGTGTTGTCCGTGAGCCACACAGCTTCTCGGATGGTTAGGATGTCTTTACTGATGTACCTAAAAACAACAAGCACAATCCCAAGAGTCAAGAGAAAGTCAAATTATAGAATGAAAGAAGAGATTAAACAGAGATTAATAGGTCCAACAAGGTAAAGCAAAATCCCCATGTTTTAAACTAAGATGATAGAAACTACTACTTTAAAAGGCAAAAAACCTCATATTTGGACCAAAGGCTTCCTGCAAATCCCCACTAATCGAGCACTACTCCAGCTCCATGGGAGGGCGGTGTGGAGGTGGAGCACCCCTGCTGAGAAAGAGCTTCGCCTCGGGCTCTCCGAGCCTCACCGTGTGCCGATGACCATGCAGGCGATGCCCAGCAGCTGCAGCCTAGCCTTGGGCACGGAGCGGCGGGACAGGTAGCGGTCCACGCAGCCCACGGCTACGTGCAGCGCCAGGCTGGAGAAGTCCTTCATGGTGGTCACTTCCACCAGCCAGTCCACCAGGATGTACCTTAGAGCAGAGTCACAAGAGGTCAATGGCCTACGAAGGACACAAGTCACGGGGGCGTAACGTGAAGGTGAAAAGCAGCAATAAAGCGGGATCCGTGCAGCCCGGGACGGGGCGGGCGGTACCTCATGGTGTCGTTGACGTCCAGCGCGTGCAGGTCGTCGGACCGTCGCTGGGGGGCGGGGCCGGAGCGGAAGAGCTGGGCGACCAGGTGAGCGCAGGTGCGCGTCTCCAGCCCCAGGGGGTTGCCGGCGGCACACGACTTGGCCAGAGATAACTGAGGGAGCAGTCAGACAGCAACACTGAAACCCCTGGGCAGGCGTTACACACGCGTGCGTAACCCTCCGTGCGCTAATGCGAAAATCACCACAAAGGAGCATAAAATAAAGAACGATGGCTCGTCCGCCATCTCTTTTCGAACGGTGGCATTTAGCCGGGTTAACTCAGGTAGCGCCACAGATCAGGGCAAAGAAAGTCACAGGCCACCAAAGGCAGGATGACCTGAGACAGCGACATATACCAGGAGCTCATTCATACGTACACTAATAAAGAGATACGCCCTGAAACAAGACCCCAACACCATCAAGGGTGTACAATGGTTAAAGCTAGTGATCTCAAACCTGTCATAGCTCTCAGTGTTGGGCACTTGCACAATTCTGTTATGTTTTATACTACCGTGTCTAAATAGCTGAAAAACAGAGTAATGACAGAACCAACCAAAAGGACAGACACAAAACCAGACAGACACATACCTGAGCTTCCCAGCAGCCCTTGGTAGCGTAGTCTCTTAGAGTGCGTACACACTGGAGGTACCTGCCCGGGTCAGCCCGCTGGAGAGAGAGCAGAACATCAGCATGACGGGCCCATCGCTGGGAGGGTGTAGGGTGGAGGCACCCCGCCCAGGGGCAGAGGAGGATCTTACCGCCGCGTTGCGGTTCTGCTCCCACAGCATGTACGAACTCTGCACACTGCCAGAGATCGCAGACTCCTCCAACAAGTCAAGAGCTGTCGCTTGCTTGACCTCATCCTGCCACACACACACACACACACACTAAATATACAACACCAAAAGCAGGAACGTGCAGCTTCAAAACGGCTCATGCGATACTGATGGACTCTGGTATCCATTATAATAACCAGCTTTTTTTTGTCATTGTTAATCCTAATGTGACATAATAGAGACACTAATATTTACTCCACCCGCTGCTGAAGATTACTTTTCACTAGCCCGAGGACTGTCACATCTAATTCCTTCCACATGCACGGCTGTGACTTCACTGCCTAATCTCTCATGCAACTCACGTCAAACAGCTGGAGAACTCTAGCCAGGCAGTGCAGCAGCGATCCTCTCTGCTCCTACACAACGGGACACAGCGGACACAGCATCACGCACACATTCCAGAGTCACTCGCCTTCCGAAAACTAAAACCTGTGGCTCCTTATGTACATACACATGCATTAAAGCAAATATGGAAAGTTACTTTTTATTTCTAGATTATATGAAGCATTTCTTTAGAAAACAGGCGTTCCTATTAAACTTGCAACAAGTCCAGATCCTCTAAACCAAACAATCTGTATGTAAATTTAGTCTGCGTTTTTTTTTGTGACTTTATATATTACATATGGCAAAGCAGGTGTTACAAGATACATGCACCCCCCCACACACACACACACACACACACACACACACACACACACACACACACACACACACACACACACACACACACACACACACACACACACAGAAGGGTATTGTTTACCATATTGTTATCGCTCTCTGTTCCGAGATAGTTATAAACCACTGCCTTGCAGCAGCTCCCAGATGGAGACCAGGGCGGCCGGATGAAGAGCCAGATGAAGGGGTCGGCCATGGGGGAGCGCAGGCTCTCGGCCAGGGCGAAGAAGCGCGCCGCCATCATACCGCAGAGCTGGGCGCGGCCCTCGTCGCTGAGCGACGCTGCGGGGCACACGAGAACAGACAGGCTGCCTGAAACAACTCAAACAGCATTTCACAAAAACCATTTCACCCAGAAACTTGAGGCAGCTCACTACGAATGAAACCAGGGAATAAATAAAACCACTTATTTGCAATGTACTCTCTTAAATGATGAAACTAATTAGATATGCAAATAACCACTGGAACTGGAACATTAAAAAAAAAGAAATATGGCTCTGGCACTTACGTCCTTCATTGTACAAATATGCAATTCCTAGCTTTACAGCAGCCTCAAAGTTCCCCTTCTCTGCTGCCCTGGTGAGGAGAGGAAGCGGAAATGATTTGAGCCTTATATGACTGAAGTTTAGCCTCTGCATTAAGTAACAGGATCTAAATTCGTAAGCTTACTTCTGATAGAGCCAGACAGTGTCTGGTGCTGGCCAGCTATCCTTAAAGCTAACCCGCGCCCAGACACTTGAGTTGTTGTCAATGATATCACGAAACCGAGAGTGCACCTAGAATCACAGGAAAATACACTTCATAAAATTCCTGTTGTTAGAAGTGTGGTACTCCATTAAAGAAGCAGCTGTTGCAACAAGACGTCGAGCTCAAAAATAGTAAAACTCTTATGTGATTATTAAAGAGAAGACGGAAAATTCCATACAGCACAGCACACCCATCATCACCTAACAAAACACCAAAATAGATGCCAATATACTAACGATTCGCACGGCCAGTAGATCTTCAGCTGAGAGGCAGTGGAGAACACACAGCAGCACCTCTTCGGGGAGAGACAGAAGCGTCAGTGTGGGGACCTGCTTTCGGACCCGTTTCCGTGCAGGTAGTGAAAAACATTTAGAGCATCGACAATGCAGCACTAAAAGAGAGAGATAAAGAAGGAATATCAATTCATGTTAACAGTTTTTCTTACCAGAAAGCTGGACACAAAACCTTCCTGGAAGCAGTGACCTATCAAATCAAGCCTGGATACGTGAACAAGTACTGTAGACTTACTACATCAATACTGGAGGCAAAGTTTTAGGTCGGTCTTTGTTTTTTTTTTTTGTCATTTCAAATGTCCAAGACTTGGTTTCTAAATCCAAATCCTAAATCCATGCATTTAGCTAGATACCTAGCAATTTACCTCGCCAAAAGCTTGGGTCAGCTCCTAATCAAAAGGCACACGCACAATCTTGACAGCTTTTCAAGTAAAACGCTCCAAAAATCAGCCATGGCCAAAAGAGTTAGCAAAAGCACTCGGGTTAGTTAACTAAGCTAGTTGACCAATTGGTGCCAACTTTCTGTAATACAGAACTTGGGGGTCGGTTAGCAAGGCCGCTTTAACGCAACGTTACACGAATCAGCGCCTAATTTTCCCTCCTTAGAACCGATACCTGGATAACCAACCACGTTAGTTTCCTTCGGCGGTGGTAACTGAACTAGCAAACACTGGTACCTAACCAACGTTAGCTAGCTAGGCTAGCTAGCTTCCTGACCACAGACGATGCCTCGACGAACACCGTTAGCTAGCCGACTATAGATGTGCGAAAACATTTTATATTTAATATATAATATTTAGATTAAATAATGTTCAATAAAGTTACGCACGCAGACTCAAAGTAGCCAACAGCCAAACGTCAGCCCAAGTTCTGTAAGATTAACGTTACCTGATTAAAGAGCTAGATGTACGTCAGTCAAATTCACTTACCGCCCGCTTTCATTTCAAGACAATATCGACTAGCCGGCACTAACAACAGGACCCCAAAACTAGTAGCTATGTAGGATCTTAATTTGTTTAATACTAGAATACGGTATAGGTCCGTACTGACTGGTAGTGTTTCACTGTTGATTAACTTCAAGCACGCAATTTGAGTTGTAGATCCTCCCCCAGAGAAATGCTTAGCACCGCCCGCGCGCACCAGTTTAAACATCAACTTTGAACGTTTATTGGTGGAAAACGAACACGCCCATCGACACCTCTGCGCTTTGCTGATTTGTACGTCTGTAGAATTCGACCTACTGTTGGTTTAATTTTGTGAATAATTAAAGAGGCTCTGCTGATTGGACAGAATAATGCCATTTCGAATTACGCTTTTTTCATTCTTGCTGCCATTGGTTAATACATTTCACGCTACTGTTCGCTGGGCAATATTTAATTTGTAGTCGGTAATGTGTACTTTCAGTAATAAGTTAACTATTCCTTTAAATTGCTTATATAATCTGTTTCATTTATTTTCAGCATTAATAAAACGCCCACGTATTCGTATTAGAAATAATATGCATAATTATAGCCAGTTTGCAAATTAACACATAAGTATTAGTATCCGTTTGAATTGTATTTGAATATATGTAACCAGTCAGCACCGGATGTCACAACCACAGTCTTTTAAGTCTTTCACAATCGAAGGAATGCTGATTAATTATTTCTATGGCAAATGCGAAGAGAAATGAGTTACACATCAATAACTGATTAGTCTGTTCAAGGATGTTGTTGTCTCTTTTTTGTCCTTTTTTCTTTTTGATTTCTGATTGAGCATTCTTGTGTCATTAAGATTTGTAGCATAGATTATATATTAGAAAGTAGAGAGGCAATCCACACAAATATAAAGGCAAACCACACATAAATATAAAGTAAAATATATATTCTTACCTCATAAAATGTAATCCCTACCTCATTAAACAACAACGCTTTTACATGACTTACAAGGCTCGTCTGCGATATGAGTGTATTACACAACTTACCAAATAGAATTTTCAGTAAATGAGGCAAAAACATTTTGCATGTTATGGCCATTTAGATTACACAATATGTTTACTGAAAATAATTATACAGTATCAGAACTGTCAAACCACTTTAGAATTACGATGTTATATTTCACAATTTCTTATGGAGCCTGTGCCACAACAGTCAAATTTCTTTAAAAAAAACATTGTGAAAGACTTTTAATTTGGTCACAGTCCAGCTGTTTTTCATTTTGGGGTTGTGACACATTTTTGCTGTGGTCTTGAGATGTGAAACATAAAGTCTATCAGAAAAGAACTGACCTGTCACTAGATGATCCTTCTTCACTGGCCAGGTAATATGCATTGCTGGAGTGGAGGAAGTGTGAATTAGAGGAAGCGTGATAAGTAAGTGTGGCTCCATTCATTCTACGAGTCTGACATGTCCAGGCCAAATGACCCATAGTTAGCAGGAATGTGTAATATATGCTTATGCATTGATGAGGCTAGCCACATTGGGACTGAAGAGACTGAAGAGAGTTTCCATGGCAACTTGAAATAATTCCGAATGTTGCATTGAAGGGAAGGACATCTTCAGCAGAAATGGCAACAGTTTTGTCAGTATTTCCCAACTACAGGAAATTCCCAGTGCACATGACTTTGCCTGTTGCCACACCTCTTCATATTTAAAAACATTAATATGGGTCAGTTTACAAGCCATCTTTAGTGATGTTACAACCTGGGATGAAGTGCCCTACTCAAGGGCTAATAGCAGTAACAGAATCTGGAATCAGTCCCAAGGGTTTAGAGCCAGGTACTCTGACCACCTGGATAGCCTTTCTTTGTGGGCTGCGGAAAAAGAAAATAGAAATTGAAGTGTACAGTATGGCCTATACCTCTATGTTTCTCATCATTTATTAAGAAAAAGCACCACAGAACAGATTAAAAGGTAAATATTAAACGTATGAAATATTAAAAATATTAATCTGATGGCAGAGCCACATGGTAATAAATGACTTTTTAGTGAATATTCTGAACATGCAGTAAAGATGCATGGTGATCACAGGAGAATAATATGTAATCATTTGCAACATGGGAACATGAATCACATTCCGTGAGAAATATAACATTATATTTCACTTGTATATAGTAATGAATTTGTTCTGATTTTCATGTTTCTTTCAATGCATTGCCTACCCTTCCTGTACAGTGCACACTAAACATTTAGTGTGCATTATGGTCAATAGCAAGCTGAATCAGTACAGCATTAGTACAGTACCTGCAAATGACGCAGATGGGGGGCCTTTTCTAGTCATGATCCTGCTGGGATTGGACTTTGTGTAAATGACCTGCTTGGAAACCAAATGCAAATGAAAATCAAAAGGACCCATTATTCTGCACTGTATATGCAAGCACATTTTTAGCTACCAAAAAACCTGTATTTTAGTTCTATTCATTAGTTAATTTCAAAATAATTGCAGCTATAGATAGCATTAAAGGCATTAATAGAATCCACTGAGGAATTAAACCTGCAAGCAAGTAGTTTTGAAGCTTGCTTTACTGTGCCTAATATTCTCAGATATTAGAAAATCTGAAAATCTACTATGCTGTTATTAACTTTACTGCAACTTTAGAAGACTCTTTGAACTTGCTAGACAGATGCATTCCACCTCTGCTTTTAATCTCTTGCTTTGTACTTTACAGGGTCTTGCAGTCTTGTAACTTTGTGGTTAGGGATGAAAGATTTGACCACTTAGACAGTGTCGCCTCTAAAATAACCTTCATATTTTAATGGTGGCTGTTGGTCACCTCACATTTTGCCAAAAAGATCTAAGCGATTTGTTCGCACACTGCCTGTTGATAAGCATGACCTGGAACAGCAGCTGCCTCATGATGAAGCATGCGTTTAAGATATCGCACCTCAACATCTCCCTGTGCGACACGATTTTGATGATGGGGGGGAAAATGAAGGCGTTGTAGTTTTCCAGGAAACGTGCACGGCTCAATTGCCGGATAAGTGCCTTAGAACATCTGGCAGGGTTCACTCTGCACTTGTAACAGGCGATTTAGCACTCCAGCTTCTTCTTTCCTCGTTCCGACTGCTCTGAGAGAGACTGACTCTCTCTCTCTCTCTCTCTCTCTCTCTTTTGAACCCAAGAGGGGATATGTTGACAAAACACGTGGACACACTGACACACACACATACACGTGTAATATTCTGTAATTTGATTTTCTTCAAAAACAAGTTATATGTCATTTTTCAAAGCTACTTCAGGAAGATTATAGTGAAGGATCTGTGTGATAGATGCTCCAAGCACAGACTCATATCTTTTTGATATGATGAGCATTAATCATTATTATTTTAAACACATTGCATGTGCCCTAATATCTTTATATTCAATATCAATATTCACCAGAAAGCTATCATATTTAATTAAGCAATCATTTTTTGCTAATATAAAACCCATATATTACAATAAAATAGTTTACAAAATCAAGATTTTATTTTTTCAAATGAATGTCACTTATCCAAGTCAAAAAACAAAACTGGATATTTGGATGCGTTTGTTATTTCCTTGAAATGCAAAATTCCACTGCTCCATGAAATATTTGTGTGTGCTGTTATGAACTCAGAAAGGCCATGGTGAAAAGAACTTGCTGCTAGCTGTGGGAGTGTTCAGGCAGGAAAGAGATGTCGCACTGGTGGAGCCAAGACTGGGTGGAGAGGGAGGAAGTGGCCGCTGTGCCAGGATTCCTGTAATCTGTGCTGACCATCGCAAACCCAGCGCCTCCTCCTCTGCCCCACATGTGCCCTTTCCCCTTTTCCCTGGATTGGCCGGCTTCCCGTTCCAACACTCACACGCTACTTGGCTGCAGGGCTCCATCCGAGAGTTTTCCACTTCATCCTGTTGATAAAACACAGGGCAGCACTTTTCTGTGGTCACCTGCAAGATGGAGGCACATCGATCAGATTTAGTAGCAGATGAGAAAGGGGGGGTGAGGGCTGGGGTTGAAGTTGTTGATTTGTTTGCAGATTTCTAACCATGCCAACAATACCCCAATAAATCCCATTAGGGCATTAGCAGATGGGCTAGTTCTGTGTTATTATGGGACAGGCAGGATGGGTGTTGGGGTGTGGTATAATGAGTCAGGGGACAAGTGTTAGGTGTGTGTTATTATAGGCCAGGCGGTAGGAGACAGTTGTTATAGGATCAGTGGAGTGGTGTTAGTGGACAGCCTACACCATTAGGGGAGTGGAATTATGGGATGGATGTAAAGGGCACTTCTGCTAGCTCTCTTTTGGCTCGTATTCTTCTTGTCTCAGTGTATTTAATGCACATTGTCCCCATTGACAGGAGCACTGGACAGTCACATGGGCACTTCACGCAGAAGCGTGGCTAATGATTGGAGGGTAAACGGACATCATCAGCATAATCTCGTTTTAGTAATGCCTTCACTTGCCTTCCGTCATGGTTAGTGACATTAGCATTTATGCACGAATTGTTCGTTCAGTCTGGTATGTGGAAGGAGGTTCAGGTTGCCTATTTGTGTGGATGCTAATATACATAGCAACATATACGTCTACATATACGTAGCCTGCAGTTTCTCCCGCAGTGTTTATCCTGCGTTCTGATTGGATGCACTGAGGTCAGTGGCCGTGTGCAGCAGAAATGCCTCAGGTTAAAAATCTGTGCTCTTTCTATTTTTTTTGCCTCATGAAAACCCAACACAGGACCATCCTGCCCTTTCACAATGCCCCTTAGGCCACCGAAACGATTTAAACATCCCATTTAAACCACCATTTTCAAAAACAGACCAAATGCGCATGCTTTTTCCAGTCTAATAACGTGGAAGATGCTGAGAGAAAGCCGGGCTTACTGTCTGATCTGCTGCTCGGACTGTCACATGGGCTTTACAGGCATGGAGCGCTCAGGCGTTAAATATAGATGACAGCAGCAGAGGGTCGGGAGCCTCTTTATGTTAAACAGCTCATGATGGTTTTGTTGCTGTTTTTCAGGATTTATTTAATGACAGAATAAACTGTCGCTGTATTTATTACGTCTTATCAAATAACACAGACAGGCCATCTCACTTGACATTTCTTTAATGCAATATCTGTAGTTCAAAATCTGTTTAAATATAGTATAAATATATAAATATATACCTGGTATTTACATTGTTGAATACAATACAGATCACAGATGGGCATATAATTGCCTCCAGCTAGGGGCAATATTCTGCAGTGTATAGGCACAATAATGCCCAGTCCAATATATACCTCCAGTATAAAGAGAGGTAGATTTTCCTTTTTTTGTTGTTGTTTTTAGTCGGCAGAATAGACGCCGCACGCCGCAGTTACGAAATTCAGTTACTTGAACATTACACTATGGCAGGGTGTGGAAACAAACATGTCACAGAGAACACAGTATCATGGACGACAGCATAAGCACACATGCGTACAGCGAAAGGACGCGGCTGCAACGCTGTACGGCAGCGACTACAGTCTGTGGTTTATGGACTGAGTGGGTGGGTGGGTCGTGCGAGAGTGAGTCAGAGAGAGAGAGAGAGAGAGAGAGAGAGAGAGACATATATGCTCCTAATGAGTCCGTATTCCAAGTATCCCAAGCCCGCAGCAGGCCCCCTTCAATCCGTTTCTTCTCAATGAAAACGCTCAGCTCCCTCTGGCACGGTGACCAGCTCGATCTTCTCATGTCTCGTCTTGTTCTGGGCCAGGCGGGCTGAGTGCTGAACACCTGGACCTCCTGCGGAACGCGAGCTCTTCGGCACAGCCTGCCCCAGCTGTCACCATGACGCAGGAGAGCAGCCAAGCAACAAAGCCCCACCCCTTTCACACTGGGTGTGTTCGAAATAGCCCACTACACAAAATCCCCAAATCAGTATGCCATATGTAGTATGCAACCAAAATACATTTTTTCCAGTACGCAAAAGATACCCAGATGCTGCACCATTTCTGCCAAATATTCCAGTACATGACCATGACCAGACCATGTCTTCATGGTGTACTGCATCCCATCATTCGACGATGGCGGGAAATCCTTCCCAAGTGGGTAGAGCCTTCATACATTCATGTGGTCTCGTAGTATGGATTGCGTTTGTCACATACTGGGCACTACAATGGAGACTGGTATCCAGAAAACTAAGTGGATGCAGTGTTCAGTACATAGTATATACTAAGTTATTTTTAAACATTGACACTGAAATATAGATCACCTTATATACAGCACATAGCGTGTACTCCACGCATCCATCCACAGTGTAGGTGAAAGAGGCCATTTGGTGAATATCAGCAATTGATTAAACTCACTGCCCCCCTCTGACCATTGAGCCTCATTTGTAAGGTCATTTCTGACGCTTATTTTACATCCCTGATGGTGACTCATACACTGGTATCCTACCACAACTGCTTCTGCGTAAACAGCCTCCTCAGATGACCATCTTAAATAAGTTTCCTCGAATCTCCCGGGTTTTAGCGGTTATTCCCCACTATCTGCCACACCTGGCGCTAGTATCAACCTTCCGGGCGTAGCCATTGCCGTTTCACAGCCCATTTAACAGGGACGCTCTTCGCTTGCGTCAGTCTTGCGGGGGCTGTGCTGAGTGGCCGCGGTCCACACGCCACGGCACACGCCACGGCACACGCAGTCGCGCACCCTGTCCCGCTAGCACACCGCGCACACTGTCCCGCTAGCACACCGCGCACTCTACATCCACTCGCAAAGGCAAGGGAGGAGATCTGTGTTTCCTTCCCTCAGAATTCAGAGGGACATTCTTGTGAATAACTGGAGATAAATACATCTTTTGAGAGAGAGAGAGAGAGAGAGATGTACATTAAATTACAAAATGTACATCCACACAAGGCACTACATTCCAGCCCAAACTGGTGAGAAATGTCTACATAAATGTCAGGGAGACTTTTGGGATCGTACAGGCCCAGTGCAAAGAGCCTCAGACAAGTAAAGTCCTCTACAGACTCAGCTGAAGCACTTATCAGCATTAAACACTCACATGGCCATGAACAGATGAACAAAAACAGGAGTAAATAACTCGTTTCAAGTATATATTCTCTTTAGCAATGATGTTCTTAGTTGGCTCTCTCTCTCCACTAAACCTCTCATTGCATTTCTGTGTTAAGCAATGAATCCACTGTTCCATGCGATACAGTTCATGCTGATCAATAATAATTAACTCAAACGTTAAAGCATTAATGTGTCGTTCTTTAACCCCCGTTCCGTACATAATGGGGAGGAGATCAATCTCAATGCTGGCTTTCATTTCAGTTACATGGTTCTTGAGTTAATAACTCAAACTACTGATGCCAACATTAAGGTTAGACAATAAGGTTAGATGAATTGTTTACCAGTCTATAATGACCCGTCTACCGACTATGTTCAAGGGGCTTTGATACTTCTTTCCAAAACACATGAACAGCATTCACAGAAGTTTACAGATTGATTCTCTCATGCCCCACCCCACAAAGACACGCAAGGTATGTAACGAAAACTGTTGGCCAGGAAGGGCCACCACAATGACAGACCTGTCCATCCATCCCTGTTCCTTGTATCAGTCAGCAGCTGATTGGTAGAGGGAAATCTCCCTCCAAACTGAAAGACTCCCAGACACTGGACAATGATTGGTATTTCCACCATGAAGATGTGAAACAGCCTTTGGCAGGGGGGTGGGAACGTAGTGCAGAGGGGGTTTATGAGCTGGGGGGGGGGGGGTTGGAGGGGGACGCGTGGAAAACTGCTCCCTCAGGTTTGTAATGACACAGTTACAGGGCTTAGCCTGAATGGAAAAGCTGACGTTGACCGATGGGTTTGTAGAAAAGGAAGGCCAGAAAAAGAAGGGTTGGGGGGGGGTGTTGATAAAGGACTGTACCACACTTGAGTCCTGCTTTCTCAAGGCACTGGATGGGAGGAAACTGTGGAGAGAGTTCTGACATCTGGTGTCTTGCAGTAATTCCATCACAGAGAGGAAATGAAGGCTTATCTCATGAGACACAGCCTCGCATTTCACTGGCTGACCCAGAACAAAAGGGCTTTGGCCCGCTGGTTGGTCACTGAAAGTTTGTCTCAGTAAAAATTCCTCCTTAGTCATTTTCTTCAGACGCAGCCCTCTCTGGTGTCCTTTAGCGGCTCAGAGTTAGAAAACAGCCTGAACAGTGATGCGCATGAGCGCGTTCGCTCACACACACACACACACACACACACACAGTGCACAATGAAGCAACAAAGATTTAGTAGAAAAAATATGAGCCTGCTGAGTGCTGAAGCACTGCACTCTGACCTACATCTGCACACACTGGCAGAGGAAGAGGAGGGAGAGCAGGTGTCACACGCACACGCGTCCATCTTACAGGCCTCGCACTTGTTTACCCACCTCACACACACACACACACACACACACACGCACGAGAGACACACGCACACGCATTCACGACCTGTCTCACCCACAGCCCTGCCCCTCTCCTGATTCACAAGGGCCAGGCCATCAGCTCAGGTTCCACTGTCCCGCTGCATAAAAAAAAACGATCGCGCATTGCTCTGGTGTCACACGCCGGGAGAATGACGTACAACGAGTACAGGGCTGCACTCCTCTCGCGCAGTGTCCGATTGCCCTCTCTGGCGCCCGCCTTCACCCCTGGTGAGCAGATTTGAGTAGTTTGCGCGGGGGGGGGGGTTGGGTACGCTTGGCCCCGATGGCTCGGAATGCTGGGGACTGCTGGCGGCGTTGACGGCAGCAGCGATCCGCTGAGCCCGGCCGGCGTTAAGTGTCCTGGGGGCGTGTGCGTGCTTGCGCGAGACTGAGCACGTCCTCCGCCGAGTTGTTTTGACACCAGACACCTGACAAGGGCCAGTGGGCATGAGTCCCGCGTGCCTGTCCCACAGCCTCCGTGGCATCCTGAACTCGGTGTCCCTCTGTCCATCTGTCCATCTGTCCTCCGTCCGTCTGTCCTCGCTGAGCTCTCCGCCGGGCGACCGAACTTCTGAAAGAAAAGCTTGCAAAGCAACAACGAGGAAAAAGAAAGAAAGAGAAAAAAAAGAGCCATGGTGGCTTTGCAGCGGAGATGCTGCCCCGTCCGAGCCGAACGTTTCCCTCCCGTCGGGGTTCTCCTCAGAGGGGACACTGCTCACTGCCGAAGGGGCACGCCTCCTTCTTTTTCCGCCGTTTCTTCTTGTGGGCTGTCCAGCAGGCAGTGGCCATCAGCACCAGGACCACCCCGGCAACGAGCAGGACCACCGACACCACCTTGGTCTGGGGGAGGTCGTTGTAGGTGTAGGTCACGCCGGTGCCGGCTACACCGATCACCAGCGAGATGATGCCGAAGGGGAAGATGCAGCGGTACCAGGACTTCTCCATTCCCCCCGTGGCCTGCGAGAGCCTCTCCAGGGAGGACAGCACCTCCGGGACTTTGGCTCCCCCCTCCGGAGCGCAGCCTTCCATGGCCACGGCCGCGGGGGGCTGGTGCTGGCAGGCCAGGCGCCCCGTTGAGCAGCCCATTGTCAAAAGGCTGAAAGCCTCGGGGCTGAAGCCAGGCAGGGATCCTCTTAGCTGCTCTTAGAAACCAGCACTGGCTGGAGGAGAGTGAGAAATCGAGCCTTAAAGAGGCCAGAGAGGGAGAGAGGAAGAAGGACGCGTGGTGGACGTGATCCAGCGAGGTGGAAATTCAGCCACGGTCCCCCCTCTCTCTCTCCGCCGTCCTGTGTTAGTGGTCCGCCGTGTGAATCAGCAGCACGCTGAACGCTCTCCCAACAGGGCTGCGTGTGGGTATTTAATCTGCCAAAGGCAGGGGGGCGGAGTGAAGGAACAGTGAGGGGGCAGGATGGAGGAGCTGATTGGCTGCTGCTGAAGTGTGACGTCAAATGGCAGAGCAGGGGGCTGCAGAGTGGAGGGAGAGCAGGAAGGAGGAGGGTGGGAGGAATCATTCCAAAGTCACGGCTCCTCTACCTTCATCTGGCTTCTTGGGGGTCCCTGGCGTAATCTCCCTGTTTCAAACAGGAGAATAGCTCAATCCCTGAGGAAATGTAACAGGTCTTAAGAAAGACTTGCTTTGTACAAAAAAGAATACTGTGTCAAGGCCTGAAATTTTCAGTTGTGCTTGGTATTGAACGCAAGGGACTCCACGGGAGAGCGTACGTTGCCTGTCCGTTGCCCGAACACACACGTACTTCACACACACGCACATACACGCATGCACACACACGCACACACACGCACACACACACACGCACACACACACACACACACACACACACACACACACACACACACACACACACACACACACACACACACACACACACACACACACACACACACACCCACACACACACCCACACACCGGCATACAAAGGCGCTCTGCCCAATGTCTGTAAAAGCGACTCCATATGGACACTCGCGTAGTTCCATCGACCTTCTTCAGTCTGGACTCTCAGATCTTTTTTTTTCCTGCCCCCACAAAGGTGAAAATCAACTTGGAGTCACAGATCAGTGCTAAGTCACATGACTGGAAGCATCGGCGTAAAGTGATGGCGGTGCGCTGCTGCCTGAACTGTACGTTACAAATCGCTGTATTTATTACAAAGTTGAGGCCATGTGCATCCATCTGAATTAATAGTTGTTTCTGACAGAAAAAAAACGATAATGTTAAACATAACAGTTATAAAGATGTAGACTGTATGTGTCTCATATTCCATTAGCCTCTACGTATGTACAGTATGGTGCTGAATGTGCACACCGACCCAGTGTTGTGAGGCCATACCATAAAGGTTATGGTGTGATGACCAAAACCACATTCTGCCGCTCTCTTTCAGTCACAAAACACTGCCAGCATCAGGGGGTGAAATGTAAGCCTCAATTAAACACATTCAAGTGAAATTGGAATGTTCAATAAGTTGAAAGTTGAAGTGGCTTCCATTAACCTTTTGTACATAAGCACAAAGTATTTATGCAGCCTTAAAGTTTAGGGCAAAAGCTTTGAATGGAACAGGACACAAAGTCTGTTGTTCACCCCCCCCCCCCCGCACTAACTGGTTCCAGACCCACAGTGGCGGGAGGCATCGTTGGGCTGGGAAGTCTTACGGCGTGGCCGACCTAGCAGGGGGAAATCGAATGATGTGCACAAATGCAGGGTTAATTGATGACAGAGATGACTCAACGCCGTTGGCTTTAAGTCCAAGCTAGCGAAGACTTGGTTATGTGGGAGGGTAAAAAAGAAAAAAAAGAAAGAAAGGCGGCGCAGGAGATAGGTGGACAAGACAGCGTGATGTGGAGAGAGAGGGGGGAGAGAGGGAGAGAAAGAGATGGAGAGAAAGGAAGAGAGGGGAGAAAAAGAGATGGAGAGAGACAAAGAAAGAGAGGGAGAGAGATGGAGAGAGACAAAGAAAGAGAGGGAGAGAGATGAGAGGGAGAGATAAAGAGAGAGAGGGGGAGAGTGAGATGGAGAGAGCTAGGTGGGGGATGGGTGGGTAGGAACGATAGTCGATGTTTGAGTGAATTATCAGGACCTTCTGCAGTAGGAGCTCGTCACCTTGCTGCTGGATAATACTACAGAAACACTTCACTCAGAACACACTTTAACATTTAAACATATTCAACAAAGACATAAAACACAATCACATCAGCGTGACACCACTAGCCATTGCTCTGCATCAGTTAGCACTGCATGTGTGATGTTTTCCTTGAAGCCCAAACATCTCTCCAGGATGCTATATGAATGGTGGTTCCCAGAACAGTTTCCTCAGGAGATATATTTGCCCAACATGGCAGGGGCAGAGACTGTGGCAGAGAGGGAGGAGAAGGAAGGAAAGCAGAAATGTGTGCAGCAAACCGCGGAGTAAAACAACACAGCAGCCTGAGTTTCAGTCCCGCAGCCGGAAGTGGTCAGATCAGGAGGGCCATATGCAGTGAGAAGGGCCAGGGCTGGGGAGAGGGACAAGTGTGTGTGTGGAGACAGGCTACGGCTGTTTGGAATCTGACGGTCCTTTCTGGGACAGGAAGCAGTGATCTTCATATCAGCTATGCAGTCGTATGATATGTGGCCTTCGAGCTTCTCAGTTCATGTTATAGGTCTTATGCACTTACCCCACCATCTCACTACAGCCGGCAAGAATCTGGCCGGCCACATTTTCCGGTAGACAACCACCATATTAAGCAGATTCTTGTCCTACCATCGTGATTCTGAATCAAACCAAATGGTCCGAGGCAGAAGTAAAAGCTTGTTAAGTGTTTAAGTCTGACAGCTTAAAAACAGATGCCCCAGGGTGCATGAGCACAAGTGGGTGGGCGGGTCTCATCTGTTGTTTGTCTCCTTTCTCTCCCCCCTCCCGTGTCAGTCCGAGCTGGGCGGAGTGCTCCCTGGAACACATGCCCGGGTGAGTCAGAGCGTGGAGTGGATGGGGGTTGGAGGTGGGCACCCACCCACAGCCCCGCTGTGGGAAGCAGGCACCACCTGTCCCCCCGGTCTGGAGCAGCCTGTGCCGGCTGCTAGAGGGCACGGTGCGTTACAATACCCCCGCACAGCAGCACGCGCACTCACACAGACGGAGCCCAGGCATAAATAAACCCTTTTAGCACTAGAAACGGCTCGGTGCTCGTGCAAGCCAGGGGTAGGTCTGACTGCACCACATACACTCCACTCTGATGCCAAAGCAGGCTTTCCAATTATCGCAAACCATGCAGTGACTCATAGTGTTAAGAAGTTGCAGCTTAATAAACTACCCTGCTCTTCTCTCTCGGTGACTCTGAGGCTGGGACTCCCGCTAAACATCAGACCCCCCCTCCTCTTTTTTTTCCTCCTATCAGCTTATAGTTACTCTCACCCACCACTGTGATCCAGCAGATTAAAATCATTTCATACATATATATTCACACCTGTGTACAATAAGTTCATACCTCATATGTGTATTCGGGACATTTAGGATAACCAACAAATTGTATTTATTTTTTATTAAACATTGAAATACGTAACAAGTGCTAAATAAATGTATATATATGGCCTGCTGGCAAGGTATGCACATGCCCTGTTTTCTGAAACACTTTATTTGAAGTTGTAATATTAATTTTGGGCAAAAATAAAAGCAAACATACAGGTTTTATGTACAAAGTGCATAATTAATCACTTAATTAATCTAATGTAATAAAAAAAGCTCCACATGGGGAGACAGCGAAATTAGTAAAATGTTCTCATCAAGCAAGTCTTTAAGCCAGTTCGCCAAACAAGCCAAACAGTGCTCTCTGCTTGTGAAAATCCAGCACTACACGACTCAAACCTCTCATCATGTACTGACAATACCTTTGAGAGCAATGTTTAGATTTTGGGAATAAAAAGTCTCAGTCGGCTGCCAAAGTCATTTTACTGTAGAAATGCTCTTTTGGAGGGGGAAACGTCATAAGAGAGTTTCTAGAGAAAGATCAGCTGGCAGCTTTGAGCTTCATCTGAACAGCTGCGCTAAATTCCCAGTATTTAACAGTAGATAAGAGGCATTTGAGGAAACATCCGTCAGATGCATATGCACACGCCAGCAATCTTCTCTAACTGGGGCTTAGGGTGATGGCCTCATATTAGTTCTCAGGGTCCTAAAAAGGTCAAGTCTGGTCACTGCGGCCCAGGAGAGCAAGCTATTGCCGGCCAGCCATCTTTATGTCTGACCTGGCTCAGGGTCCAAAACCAAGGCAGGAAACTGTGAGCCCCCCTCTCCAAGCAGCGAATATGCCCCACGGAGCGCAGTGGCACTGGAACACCCGGCCGTGGGCTGTCTGTCCATCGGATGGGCGCTGACAGTACCAACCATAGCCTGCAGGAAACAAAGAGCATAGCACGGTAAGTCTAAAGTCTTAATAAGTACTGAACAAGCATTAATGAGTACTGAGCAAACCTTGGTAAGTACTGAACAAGTTTGTTTTGCTGGCTTTCTACACATTTGGAGCAATGCCTAGAGGGATACTGGACGCCTCCTCCAGAAAAGCAGAGTCCTTATCGTGTTTTACAGTGCCCATGGGGACGAGACAGAGGGCTTCTTTAAAGATCCCTTAAAAGGAATATGTTGGGGGGGGGCTAAGAATGGGTTCAGTTTTGAGACATTGGAAAGGGCCCCAGCTGGAACTGAAGACATCTTAACTCGTGTACATAAACATCAATTCAACTCCTGGATAAATAATCTCTGAGCCAAATCATGCTTCTTCATCAACCTCTGCTGCTTTTCAAAACTAAGATTATGAACCACCCCCATTTTACCCATGACACTGTGTACCCGTGGTGCAGCGGCTCTCACAACTCTACACTATGTTAAAAAACAATATGTAAATGAAGAGTAAACACACATCCGGTCTGTGAGGTGATGGTGCGAGGTCGTGGCCTGTGGATGGAGGCTGGTGTAGGAGGCGGGGGCTCTGACCTGGTGCAGGAGGATCTCCAGCTGCAGCTGGTTTACATGGAGGCGGAGCGCGGACAGCTCCTCCAGCTCGGCCTGGCTGCTGTAGGCCAGCACAGGGGGCATGCGGGGTGGGCCCTGGTCAGGGGCGGGCCCTGGGCGGGGGGCAGGAGGGGCGGGCCCTGGGCGGGGGGAAGGAGGGGCGGGCCCTGGGCGGCACGCTCACCTCTCCAGCGCAGCGCACACTGCATCCCCCCCTGCCTCTCGATTCTCCTCTCCCACTCTGAGGGAAATGAAGCACCGTTTAAAGGGGCAGGAAGTCAAATCTTCCAGGGCTAATGAAGCATTCAAGATAATAAACAACGTCTAGGTAGTAGTGGGCGTAGAATATTATGGTAAGGAGAGGGGGCTGAGAGTGATTGGTGAGCTGGGAAAATGTCTTTCTTCAGCTAGGGTCAAAAGGGCAGCTTACTGCAAGTACTGCATTTTCCTTTTGTCTTATTAAGAATATGTAGTTTAAGTGAAATAAAAACTCCTTCACAAAGTACGCCTACGTCCAAGATAATCAGGATTGCAAAGATAATTGCAAAAACAGAGTGCTGATAATGACTAATTCCTCATGTCCAAGTCTAGATGTAGGATGCTTGCATGTACGACTTGCTCATGATCTACTGCCTTGTCTGTGGATTTCCTTGGAATACAGAGAAAGTTCCAGCATTGGAAATAATGGGATTTGTTTATAAATGTAAAAGTCTTTTGACAAATTAGTAAAATGAGTGGGGCAAGCACAGAAGAAAAAAAAAGCTGCATTAACATGGGCTTCCCTACCTGTCCCAAAGTACGCTAAATATAGCACCACCTCACACTGATTCTGTTTGAATATGTATGCCCCATTACAGGATGTTTTACATACCTTTTTTAAGGTAGTCAGCACGTTTAATGACATTAGCCATCATTCCTTCCAGACCCTCCAGCATTAGCAGAGATTCATACTCCCTCTCCATTGACTTTTCTGCATGTACACAAGAGCACAAACACACACACACACACACACACACACTACAGTCACTGCTGGAGCAACACTGCTTTGCAATATCAGTCAGAATAATCCATCACATCATTGCTCTGGCATTAAAGAAAATGGGACCTTAAGATCAATTATTCTTTGAACGAGGAGTCCGAAACCTTTTAACTGCACGTCACATCACATCAGTCCCCACGGTCTCACTGCTCATATCCGTCTCTCCTCCTACACACTTATGCCATAAACTCTGACAATCTCTTTAATAACTCTCTCTCTCTCTCGCCCCCAGTCTGTTCTTCATAGATCTGGCACCTGGATCCCTGGCCGACACGCAGGCTGCGAAAGGCTGCCGGCCCTGGAGCTCAGCGTGGTAGCAGTGAGTCAGATCCAGCCCCAGTCGTACGAGGGTGTCCGGCTCCGACTCCTTAACTACTGACTCGGCAGACGGCTGTTCTGTGTGGAACTGGTGAAACAATGGGTCAAGGAGCCCAGACAAAACAGTTGTCCTTCAGAATAATTATACCATACTGTTCTTCACCTTCTGCTGCTTGAAAGCGGAATATTCTATCTGGCATGGGGAGCAGTACCTAATTAGCATGATAATGATGCTAAACCAATAACTAGCCCCTCTAACGTAGCAGCCCCATTCTGACCCCCAATTTCAAATGGTCTAGAACCACCAAGGTGCTATGACATCCTGACCTGCAAATGCCCCCTCTGAAGACTGCTTAGCAATTTTAGCTAACATTTTTTGTGTGTGCAGTATTACCTTTCTTGTCTTTGAAAACAAAAGAGCAAACTTTTATCTAGTGCAGTTTTAGTAAGGATACGGTGCTGATAAGTCTCTCCTTAAAGTGGTCTCTCTCTGGCACAGGCTTTGAGTGAGTGCTCAGGACCTTGTTCCACATTCTAGTGAAATAGATGCAAATGATGTCATGGAACACAATGCGTAATGTAATGAAGCTTGAGGTCAATAGTTTATATCAAAATGATCTTATTTAGAACATAAAACTGACCTGTCCTTTTTGGCCCTTTGTGCTCTCCACACAGGTAATAAAGGAGAGGGCACCCTGACACACAAAAGCATCAAGAATTACTTTGGGTTTCCAACAAGGAGCTGGTTTTTTTTTCATAAAAAGCAGAGGTTAGTCTCACCATTGCTCTTTTGGACATGACAATGGACTTGTTTTTAACTCCCCCTTGTCTAAAGGAGATGCCCTCTGTTCAAGAGAAGGTGGATTTAAGGTGATTTTCTCCATTACAGAGTCTGTGGAATGAGTCGTATGTGACGTGTTCTGGGCAGCTTCTCCAGGGCCCTGTGCTGGAGCAGGGGTTGTGGACAACCGTTTCCCTTTGGCGGCATGACGACCTGAAGCTCCTCTCTTAACCCTTACAGGACGCGTAGGAACAGCTCCCCTGGCAGCAACAGGCCTCAGCAATCCTCCATTCTGCTGACGGTTCCCTTGTGTACTGCAGTAGGATGATTTTGGGGTCTTTCTTTTATCCACATCACTAACGGACACCTTACTGACAGTCGTACACCGGCCCTTCAAGCCACCGTGGAGTTTTTCTTGGACGTCTGCACCCCTGTCTCTGGTCACTACAGAGCTGCAGCGAATCTTCAGTGCCTTTTCCAGAACTTGATCTAATAACTCAATCTCTTGCTTCTCTTCCAGAGGAATGTCTGGACAATAAAAAAGGAAAATAAGCAGCATTTGGTCATTATTATACAGGCTATATATGCATAATTCTAGCTAGGTAACAACAAGCTAGGTAACAACAAGCAAAGGTTTTTAATGCTTGAAAGCCAGGAATCGTAGCTAGCTGACTCCATGAACTCACAGATAGTAAAGTGGTTCACTATGGATCTCTTTTACCTTCATCTTTGGAGTTAAGGCGGGATGACTCTTCTGTTTCAGTGTCTTTCAGAGGTGTTTTCCTAGTAGAATACAAACAAGCTATCTACGTTATTTCCCCCGACGAACATTACCCCGAAAGAGTATGCACAAGCATCATGTGATAAAAAACGAATACACGGCACTTACATAGAGCACAAAATGTTTTTGTACTGTTGGATCGTTTCATTCAGCTTTGTCTCCTCTGACTTGCACATGTTGATGGCTTCATTGATTAGTTCAACAGACATATCTAGCTAACTGTAAACAACAAGAATCACGCTAGTAATTTTTTGCTCACAAACTAGCTAACCTAGCTGTCATTTTTAGCAAGCTACTTTGGTCAGATTAGGCTAATTTAGCTAGATCTAGCTAGGTTAGCTGAGTAGCACACTTACTCAGTATTTATCAAGTAACGTGAACGTTAGCTAACCCAAGAGAAACTGTGTTGGCGTCGGGTCAATACAGAATACATATTTCCTACATATGTAGCTTCTGGAGCTGCATCAATTCGACGACAAACCTAAACGAATATATATATTTATAATTGTCTAGCTGTATTTAATACGATCATTTAAAAGTAGCTCGTTAGCTAAAAGACGTCTTTTCATGTCTCAAGCGAAGTGATCTGCAAGAATCTCGCGAGACAAGGCATGGTTACTATGGGAACATGTATACGGTGGAGGACCTCTGGAATTGTGGCCGGACAGAACATTGTTGTACTTTTCAGCTTTGTTTAATGTGTTTTAAGATTTGGTTCAACTACTTTTTTCAGCATGGACCCAGCAGTTGGCATCCCAGTACACGTAACTGTGTTAAAAGGGAATAATTTGGTATGAAACCTTAATGTTTATGTGTAACGTTAGCATCTAACTTGATGCTTCTTGTCACTAGAGTCGCTCAACTAGCTAACCTGCTAGTTATTCTAGCTGGCAAGAATGATTTGTTTCATAATTATAGCGATATAATAAATGTTTATAACGTTAACCTACATTACTGTAGTTTCAGAGAGGAAATAAAAACGAACCCTTTCTCAACTTTGTCCGCGCTGAATTTAATGGGACAGTACTGGGAGAGTCACTAAGGTTTGAAGGCGCTGTGGATGAGGGCGTGAATTACAACTTCTCCTGCAGCTTCGAGTGCTCGGAATCAGTCCATGCTCTGGATGACGTGGCTCATAAACCTGTCGTATGTGAGTTGCAAAGTCATTCTGGTTTTTCAATCAATTACTTGGTCTCCAACAAAACAAACATTCAATAAATAAATATTCAATACATTCAATAAATCACGCCAACATCAGTTTGTTACTTCACGCTTTTTAATCTAGTCAACACGTTAATGAACGCTGTTTAACATGCAGCATGGCCCTCATCAATATAATGCTGTAAAAAGCTGCAGAAATGTGCCACGTGTGCCGTGAAGGCATGCTTACTATATGTTATGTTCATGATTTCTGTGATGTTCTTGCATTCCCTATTTGAAAAGCGTGAACTGAGGGCACAGCTAACAGAAACATATTTGTCTTTGTGACTCACCAGTAACAGTAATTGAAGTTTTACAAAAGGAGAAGAAGCAAAAAGAGGAGAAGACTTGTGTTTTGGGCCAGGCTGCCATAGACCTGCTCCCTCTGCTGCATGGTGAGACCGTGGCATTTATTCACATCAATCATGCAAGCATAATAAATATACTTATACTGAAGACAGTGAAAGGAACTCTTCACCAAAGACTTTGTAATGTGAAGTGAAAGCTAGAAGTTGTTTAGTAGTCATAGATCAGAATCAGAAAGGCTTTTATCATCACTATATCGCTATAATTAGATACAAAGTACCTGTCCTGGATGCAAACAGTAGACTAGGCGATAAAAGAATATATAATATAATATATATATAATATCATGCTCATTGGTACCCACTAGTTCCCACTGACAGTTTATCCCTGCTCAGGGTGAATGATTTTAGTATCATTTTGTTAGACTGTGGATTTAGAAGAGATTGTGGTGTATATGAACTTAGGGAAGTGCAGTTTCTCTTCCACTGTGGTACTTCATCCTGCATCTGGATTACCCACTGAGTCTGACTCACAGGACAGAGGAATTAAGGTAATGTAATCCTGGATTGATGACAGGCTCATTATAGAAATATTAATGGTGGAAAAAAGTTCCCAGATTCCTGCACTTGTTCTACAAAATATTCATTAATATTAAGCCCACTAGCATGCTCTTTCCACAGCCAACGCTGGAAGTGGCTGTCAGTGTTCCAGAGCCTTTGCTCTCAGATGCCCAGCTTTCAGAGTCCAATCTGTTCGCGGTCACCGTGGAGACAGCCTTCTCTGTGCCTGAGGTCTGGAGCCCTGGGCCTCCTTCCAGTTATGTAGCAGCTCTGCAAGTCCCCCTCACAGCAGAGGTAGGACAGAGCCATCTCCCATTATGGGACATTTATATATAATGAATACATGGCTTAGTTTCAGGAGGTAGGAAAGAGCTATCTCATATTATGGCACATTTACATATAATGAATAAATTGCATAAATAATAATGAATAAATAAATAAACTTTCAGGAATTTCGGTGCTTTCATATTCAGAATCACTCTAAATCATCATCAATGTTAGTCCAATATTTTTTTGTTTCTAAAAAAGTATCATTTTGGATGTTTCAGGTTTGCATGAACAACCTTTAACTGGTCTACCCTTCTTCTATGCCTATTTAAGTCTATTTATCAGCATTAACATAGTTTGGCTGTTTGTCAGGATTACCCCCAAAATGCAATTTTCACTTTCAGAGAGAACAGATATTGTTATTCTCCAATGGTGTATTAAAAATGAGTGATGAAAGAGAGCCGGTACCTCGACCCAAAAAGTGGCCCCTTGCCCCACTCCTGGCCCCAGATGCCCACTTCATCCCAGGGGTCTACATTGAAACGGAGCCTTCGGATTTGGAGGATGGAGACCTTAACACTGAAGAGGTATGGTGAACCGTTTAGAGTGACGGGGGGTGTTACACACACTTTCTAGTGTACAATATGGCAGCGTTTGCAGGCTGGTTGAACACTGTGTGTGTGTGGCAGGACAGGGAGTTTCGAGCCGAAGCCGAGTGTAACAGGAAGAGAGTGAGCTGGGACACAGAGCGTCGTCTCTTCATGGATGCAGCAGGGGCTGCATGGTGAGGATTGTCCTTTATATTATACACCAGGGCTTTCCACATAAGAGACCCCTGTTATTTACACCTTGCTCTAGTATATGTAGTGTGTCTAGTATGTAGAATGTATGGCTTCTAAAGTTCTTGATTATCAGGATCGGGTGAATTAGATTAAGGTTGGAACTAACCTTTGGGATTAGCATTTCAGGAAAAGGGTGCTAAAACGTACCTGCTAAAGAACCAATCAGACATGTCAAGAGAACATTCTACTTCTCATCTTTCTTAGCACTGTGGCATTTTTAAATGGTTCCACTAATGACAACACCTTCTGGTCCCGCCTCTCAGCCTGGTCCGCAGGATCATCGAGTGCAGACTGTGGCCGGTGGAGGTCATGAGGGCTCCCCAGGCCGGAGGTGCCAAACCAGGCGCAGGCAAAGCAGGCAAAGCCGTAAGAAGAGCAGCCGCTATGCATCCGGCTCTTGTTTTGCGTCCATTGTCGTCGTGTCGTTGTCACCCAGGCTGGCAGAGAACAGTGACGCAAGACTTGGGGCACCAGCCTTCCCTCAAATGAAACTGCTAGCCTACAGTGATTTGTTTCTATGCGTTTTCCTAGTGAGCAGTGGTGCATAGATAAGTGGGGGCTAAAGCTCTAATAGCATTTGAAGCTCATTATGCGTGAGCCTTGTTTTGAATTTGTTGTGCACAGCAAGCGGAGGATGAGATTCAAATTCCCTTTCATGGAGTGGCCTATGTGGACTTGGCCCCACTGTTGTACCCTGGAGCCAAGCACGTCCATGGGGCATACCAACTCCACCCATTCTATGACTCAGACCTCTTCATGAAGGTGAGTCGTCTCTGCCATTCCATGCAATGTAACATCCCTTCTGAATAATGGATTGGCTCTCAACTGATGGTCTATGTGTCCTTTATTCCCATTTCACACGAACACACCGTAAGAACTAAACAAAGCGAAAAAGAAAATACACTTATTCACAACATACTTCCATTAATCACACAAGGGCATACAACCTTCAGTCATTTTAAAATATCCAGATTTAACCATTTTCAATATCAACATCATTAACTCATTAACAAATTCTAAAACAAATAATTAACATTAAAATACTACATGCTCTATACCTTATAGCTAGACCAAATAGTTAAAACCCAAATAACTACTAACCTCTCACTATAAGGGTAAGGTTTCTCTGATAGAACTCATGACAGTGTAACAAAATGGTTTTACCTTACTAGAGTACTAATTAATCATCTGGTCTGCCGCATCTCCTTTGGTCTGATCATAAACTTATGGTGGGGCCATTGTCTCACAATTGTCATTGTCTCACAATAGCTCCCACCATTCACTTAAGCAACAAGGTCACTTCCTGCTCACCTGTCCAACCCAAACATGTCAAAATAAAAGCTCCCAGAACTCAAAAGTAACCTCATCTTAACTCTGCACCTTAACACAATTTATTACAGCATTTGTTTCATAACTGACTTCATGTGCCCATCAGACACTTAAAACCATCGGCTGACGAAAACCTTCTTTTCCTACTGTTCTTTGCCCGATCAGTTATTTGTGCGTTCTTTGGCATACTTGTTGTTGGACACACGTTGTGCAAAGTCATGCAAGGTAGACCTCTCCACCACTCTCCCATTGAGTCTGAGAGCGGTAGTCTCACTCTGGCTCACGCTGTTTACGGCACTTCCCGGACCCGCTGAAGACGAAGAGGACCAGGAGCGTTCTGCGAGACAGCATAAAGACTCCAGCAGCCCAGGCCCGGCCCCGCCCCCCCTCGTCTATCAGCTCCTGCAAAGCGGCGCCCAGCAAAGTCTTCGACACCCACAGAGGGGGCAAAGACAAAGATTCACCAAAAAAGGTACCATTTCAACATGACATTCATTATCGCATCCTGTTCAGGTTGTATAGACGATCCCAGTTCAGGTGAGTAAATCAAGCGCTAGAAAGGGTCTTGCTGTATGGCCTTTGTAGATTTCAAAGGCAATCAAGTGTGTCATCAATCATGAGCCAGCCGGCTTTTCAGTTTTCCAAGCAACCTAGCAAAGACTATTTTGTGCCCTCAAAGTGCACCAGCCGTAACAGCCTTCATATGTCCAAAAAGGGCTCGTAAAAACACTTTGTGACCAGTTTTAGTGAAAGTTGGAGTGGAATGTCAGTGCTGATGTAAGTGGCTTTGAAAAATGCGATCAGTGAAATCACGTGTTGCTGGCTAAGTAGAAAGTACAATTTAATCTAAAGGCATCCCTTCATTAAGCTGGTTGGAGATGCAAATGCCCAATTACACCCTCCCATGTGACACGTTTAGCGTCGGCTGGTCCCCGTGATTGGATCCGGATGCACAGCAGGAGCAAAGCTTCCCAAAGCAATTAGCTATAGGAGCGGCAGATTGGTGTCCTCATTGCAGAGGGGTGAATCATCATCATCATCATCATCACATTAGCTAATCAGCACTACTCCCCATCACTCCACCACCAGTACCACACACACACACACACACACACATGCATGCACACAAACAGCTCAGTGGCAGAAGGAGCACAGCCAATCCACCAACAGAGCATCTGACACTGCAGCTGCCTGCCAGACAAACACACACACACAAACACACACTCTCTCTCTCTCTCTCTCACACACACACACACCCAAGCACCTCTTCATATACTCAAGCACATACACTCATTCTCACACACCCATACACACATACAAGCTCACTCTAACATATACACACCTGCTCAACCTGCTCAACAACTCTCTCCCTCTCTGTCTTTCATGATGTTACGCAATAATTCATTTACGAACCTTGTGAGCAAGCAAATGTATTTCTTAGGCACCTTGCATAACGTTCATGTACAACTACAAATAAGACCTGATAATGATGAGGTAACTGGCATCCTGTCTTTATAGTCAGGTACCCAGGGAAAGCCAGGCCAAGCTGAGAGTCTGATCGACGTGGAACTGCAAGTGAACGCAGAAGGACAGGTCAGTTCGTTTGAGGCAACCCACTCCAAATCTGCAAATCTCTTTGACCTTTAATTTTACTTTCCTCTCCGTGTCTCACCATGTCGTTATGCCAGATGTATGCAGATTCAAGATCATACATCATTATTGAAATTAGCTTGGAGAAACCGCTGATTCCAAAGAGGCCACCAGAGGAGTTGGCAAGACGGTAAGATGAAAATGTTTATATGATTCCATCTTACCTCATTAACATTTTATTACTTTAATCAACATATGAGTGCACTTCTACATTTTTAATGAATGTTTACGCTACAGAGTGATGGAGTTGATTCCTCCCAGGCCCCCACTCCCCCGACGACCAGCCGGAGCAGAAAGAGTAGGAGTAACACACACACACACATACAAAATATATAACTTATTTTGATTTGATTTTAATCTGTTTTGGTAAACTGATGGTCCCGCTGGTGACTGGAGACATAAACAGTGGACTATGTAAGTGGTGCTGACTCGAGCGCTGTGCAGGCCATGCAGGAGTACCAGGCCCAGATAGAGAGTGTGGCAGCACAGGTAGTGGACCAGTACCAGCAGATGTTTGGGGCTGCGTTCGTCCCTGGAGCAGAACCTCTGGATCCCAGCACCCAAGAGCAGCGCAGGAGCCAGCTGTTCGGAGAGCTTAACTGCTCAGGGAAGTACTTCACCTTTAAAGAGCAGATGAAGGTGAGCAATATGGGCAATTCATGGTCTCTTGAAGTACTTGATGAAGGACTCTCGTAGCACTTTTGTGCTTGACTATAGTTGTTCATCAAGTCCCTGGTGGGGAGAATGTAGAAATAACACAGATGGTTATTGGCAATTAAGAAGGCAATGCTTTACTATGTAGGCAATATCAGAATAAGAATAACTTCATTCACTGGTCCTTGTTGGGTAGAGGGATTTGCTTTGCTATGACTGAAGCTGCTAAACAGAGTGTAATCCTGGCAGAACAGGAGTGCACAGACATTACAACTGTGGGTCAAATACGCAAGACAACAGTTTACAGTTTACAGCATATACATAAGTAACAGTTGGATAAACATTCAAGGTACAAGAGATAAAAAAAACAAATCAGTCCTTCCTCTAAACAAAATTAACATGGCGAATAATATAGCAGTGTTAGTATTTATCAAGGAAATACTGCTCTAATTAAGTCAAGTCTGATTTTATTTGCACCCAACTTCTGACATCAAAAAATTGTCAAAATACATAGAGTGGAATTACAGGTTTCCTGCTGTGGTTTTAACAGGCTTCCTCTGTGTGTGTGTGTGTGTGTGTGTGTGTGTGTGTGTGTGTGAGCTGACCTGCTCAGTATTCAGTGGTGCGGATAGTGCGTGAGAAGATGTTGCGGACCGAGGCGTTCACTCAGCCAGAGCAGCTGCAGGCATTTCTCAGTCAGCTCTACGTCTTCCTGGTGGATGAGATGCACGTGGCGCTTAACAAGGTTCTGACCAGGCAAATGAGCCTGCTCCTGCTCCACACTACTAACCTCTTTAGCACTCTATCCTTTTCAGGACACTTCACCCAAACATACCTTCACTAACAAAACTTTACACAAATGAGACATACTGTTCAGTGTAAGCCATGCCTGTCCTCTTTGAAGAATGTATTTCTTTCATCCGATGCGGGGAGGCTCTTCACTCTGACCCTCTGACAGACTCTGACGGCAGATGTCCAGGAGGTCCAGGCTCAGCTGCTGCTAGACTCTTCTCAGCTCGGACATTTTGCCCGAGAGGCCGAGCTAGATGGAGACCATCAGCTAGCAGCGCACTATTACAAGGAGGTACATCTGCTTGCTTCTTAATGAGAGCTTTAGCATGATGAACTAAAGCCCAAAGTGCCTCTGTCTCATTTTCTGCAGCGTCTAGCGCGAGACCGCAGCAATCCGTCCCACTGGTGCGATTACGGTGTGTTCCACATGCTCACTGCTGACTACTCGAAGGCCGAGGAGTGTTTTCAAATGGCTGTGTCCATCGACCAATCACACGTACCAAGGTAGATGCTAGCAGTAATATCCTGTCTAATAACCAACCTTCATGCACATGGATTACATCTAGCCCTGAACTATGTAGAATTTTCAGCAGGTTTAGCAGAGGTCTTCATTGAGAAGTTTTTCTCCATAAATGAAAGACATTCAAATCGGCGCTAATTTTGTCACCCTGGCTTTGCAGTTTGCTAATGTGTGGGATTCTGTCAGAGATGAAGGAGCAGCATGAGGATGCTGGGACCTTTCTCGAGGGTGCCACGTGTATCGACTCCAGCAGCGTGATCACATGGACCTTGCTTGGTAAAATCAGCATGAGAGGAATCCACTTTAAAATGAAATTCGGTGTTTCGTCTTTTAAAACAAAGGCATAATCATCAATCATCATATACATCTTTTGTTTCTGCGCAGGGCTGTTCTACCTGGGCGGCGAGAACTTCATCCAAGCAGAAATGGCCTTTCTAGAAGCCACCAAACATCTGCGAGCCCCCCTGCAGAAAAGCCCTGTGTGTGGAGCAGATACAGCAGACGATACTCACTCGCCCACACAGGGTGAAAGGGAGGAGGAAGTGGTCAGTACAGAGTCTCCGACTGACCAGGAAGACAAACCTGGTGAGCTTCTCACAGTTAGCTTCCCCGGCTTGTGGTTACAATCTGTGTCTGTACAGGCTCTTTTATTCAGGGGACTCTATGGAATTAGAAATTGGCTGTAAATGAAACAATGACTGAGATTACTGTTTCATTTCAAAATCCTGTCCCATGAAGTTCAAAGCCAAACAAAAAAAATGTGTCCTTGTCCAGTTACATATCTAAATGGATGTCTAACAGTTTAGCTAACAGTTCTGATGTGGCAGCAGTGGAAGAGGATGGCGAGACCAGGTGCCAGAGTAGTTGCGAGATTCAACCAGAAGAGGGCGACAAAGCAAACGCAGGTGATGAACCTGCTGCGCTACGTCAGTCCACCAACAGACTCAACACCACAATCTATATGGAGACAGTGAAGTTTTTACTGAAACATAATGCAGTACAGGTAAGCACACAAGCTACACAGCATACTATTCAACATTATTATCAAATATATATATATATATATATATATATATATAAAGTATTCCGCCTTTGTGTATGTGCTCAAGATGGCCCAGAGGGCTTTGGCTCAGGAGCTGCTGTGTCCAGATGGGGGGCCGAGCAGCTCGTATCATCTGGCCCTAGCGCAAGTGCAACTGCTCCGAGGAGAGTACAGCAGTGCTGAAGCGAGCCTGCAGGGGGCGCTCATCGACAATGTCCAGGTAAACACAAATTGGGAGCACAGTATTAAAGCAAGCCCACACAACTTTTGTCTATTCAGGACAAGGAGCTATTGTGTAAAAAACTGTACTGAAATATGGGACTTACGGTATGCATACAGTACCTCAGTGGCATGACCAAAGCTAAACCTGCTCTCTAGCGCCACCTGCTTCTTTAAGGTGTTTAATAGCTTTGCATCTTTTGAATATAGCATTGCTATACCATTTTGGCAGAAATTGTGTGGAGTTTTATGGAAAGCCCCTGTTTGTTTTTCAATTTCTTTGTTCATCTTTTGATGAAGGCTGACCACCTTATCACTCCATGCAGCAGCATCACACCAATGACTAGAAATGTCCCCTTTAAGTACATGAAACCTAACATATACCTACCTACAACATAAACCTAGCATTTCATTTCTGTGTTGCTGATGTAAACATTATAGTATATATGGGTTAAAATCAGTGCTCTTTGTCCTTGAGGAAAGTAGACAATTTAGTTAATGTTTTTGTTTGGGCTGTTCCTAGAATCCAGATATATGGGCAATGTATGGTCACTTGAACTACTTGATGAAGGACTATAGTCAAGCTCAAAAGTGCTACGAGAGAACGCTGGACTTTGTGACCGATGCCTCTGACACACATCCCATCTACCTCCGCCTGGGCTGCATCTACTTACAGAGTGGAGAGGTGAGATGTTGGTCCTGTTTAGACCACGTTTCCTATGACATCATCCAATTGCAAGCTTTTATTACACATTTGATGTGTTCAAATTTCTTCACAGTATGAAAAAGCCAAGCCCATATACCTCCGCGCCTGCAGAAGCTCCCCGTCCTGTCGTACTTGGCTGGGCCTGGGTGTGGCCTGCTACAGGGTAGGGTCTTCGTTGCTTTCACATCCACAAAAGAATGGACAGTGATGTCGCAGAAGTGGGCACTGATATCTACAGCATACCAAGCATATCATATTCTTGCTTTGGCTAACTACACTGGACATATTGTTAAGTCATTGTGTGTGTGTGTGTGTGTGTGTGTGTGGAATTAGCTTGGGGAGCTGACAGAGGCAGAAGACGCCCTGACAGAAGCCAACACTCTTGATAATGGGAACCCAGAGGTCTGGGGGTACCTGTCGCTGG
Source organism: Brachyhypopomus occidentalis (assembly GCA_020368025.1). Classification (NCBI taxonomy): domain Eukaryota; kingdom Metazoa; phylum Chordata; class Actinopteri; order Gymnotiformes; family Hypopomidae; genus Brachyhypopomus; species Brachyhypopomus occidentalis. The sequence goes on along the minus strand of JAGXOD010001349.1, from coordinate 1,729,500 downwards.
TTTGTTTAAAGGTGAAAGACTTTTCGGCAATTACATATAGACATTTTAAATCAAATGAAGTTGTTTACATAACATGGGTTTGAATTGCCATTTCAGACTGGAAGAAAACTGGAGGCTGAACAGTCATATAAGTATGCCTTAAAGGTAGATTGTCCTCTTTGACTGTCTAGTTATTTTAATTTGATTACTTATTAACAGGAAACCTTTATGAAACAAATGCATACAGAAAGACTTAGCAGGGTAAATAAACAATGAAACTTGTGGATGTGATATTTTCTGGATTCCACAGTTCAACTTGTCAGAAGAGGCGCTTCTACATGAGATCAGAGAGCTGCAGACTCAAGTTGGATTTGGAAACCCTTGCTTTTCATAACACTTTTTCAGATCTCTTTTCAGAGATCTATTTTTTCCATACATATAAGTACATGGGGAGGTAATACAATGTGATGTGACCCCATGTGTTAACACCAAGTTGTCATTTTTTGCATATTAATGTCTTTGTTTATAGTACAACAAAGTACAATACACATGATATAGTTAATAGAATATGGTTTACTTTAGTACAATTAATGCTACATCTAACTCAACTGATTAATCAAAAGAAAATAAATTTGCTCTTTTTGTTTTTCAAATGAAAATACAATTTCCCACACGGTAAAAAGATATTCCTATCCTTGTGGGGACATTTGGTCCCCACAGAGAAACTTCAGTAGCAGAAGTTTAAGCAGTTGCCGGCTTGTTTTACTGATCTACAAATAAATAACTATCTAGGTATATGCAGTTAGCTGGATGACATGTCTGGACTACATCTCCCTCATTACAATGCACCAAGATGGCGGCTGAATAACACGCTATCAAATTGCAAGCACTTCCCGGTTTGAATTGAGGCTACGAATTTGAAAATAACGGTACGTTTTGGTGTATTTTTGCTAAACCTATTACATAAATCTATGTTTCCCAGTACTTCAACTGCAAAATCAGCTTTTCAGTTTGACAGACCGTTTCACCAAACGCTCATGAGGGACCTCTAATATGACCAGCTAGCATGCTAACGCCATTTGTTTCTCTTAAAAATGACATTAGCCTAGCGGAATAGCTCGCAAGCTGAGATGTGCCGCAAACTGTGCACTCGCTAGCTGCCTGAATTAACCTGCTAACTAAGCAGCTGCAGCTTTTTCAAAACTATAAAACCAGCTGGTAAACTACGCCGAAGGGTCAGCTAACTAACAGCCTAGTTTACAGACACGTAGCTAACGTTATAAAACGCTAGCGTACACCGTTGCCAACTGATTAGACAACTAACTTAGTTTAGTTATTCATTGTAGAAATTAGATTTGCTAGCTGCTACCAGCTGAAGTTAGCGAATTTGCTTAGCGTCACCAAACTGTTTTTTTAAACCTAGCCAGTTTATAGAAACTGCCTAAATTTCTGGCCCAAAAGAAACCGGCCAAAAATTTCTCAACGGCTACAGAAATATAGCCACTAAGTCTACTTCGTTGTACGTGGCTAGTTATTTTCGCTGAATAGCTAATGGCAAACACTAGAATATCTTTTGTAGTCGCTTGGCCATGACTCAGTTTAAAGATAATGCATCCATTGTTGTGGTTTTGTGTGCCCGTCTCCCTCTGAGGTCACACACAGTTAGTTTAGCTAACGGTGTAAATAGGTCTGCTACTGTCGTGTATTTCTGTTTAGCTAGGTAGCTGGTATGCTTAGCTCAATGTTGTCATAGGTTTTACTACTAATAATAGTCCATCTTTTCCGTCTGTTTGTCACAACTCACGCTGCTGCCTGTTTTTTCTCCCCCGCATTTATAGCTACACTTTTCCTTATGAGAAGGTGTCAGTGGGAATCAATAACGCATAACTGTCGGACAGGCTTTTAGCTTGATCTTTACCTGCATTTTGCTCCAGATCTTAAGTAAAAGGTAGGTTAACGGTTGTAAATTTTGTATTCTGGTGGTGGTGTCGATCGTATTTCAAGCTTTAGCCATTTTAGCCATAACTTTTAAATTAATTTAGCCATTGTGTAAGCTGAATGAAGTCTATTGTTTGAAGTCTGTGAAAACCCTGTCTGGGATTTGGTTAAAAAATCTCATTTAATTGCATTTTTATGTTCTTTTAGATTTCAGACGACATTTTAGTTTCAGTCTAGATAAACCTATTAGATTGTCATTTTGATCATTTGATCATTAGATTGTCAATGCTAATTCACATCCAGCGTTCTAAAAATAGTGTCCTAACTCCCATGCTGTTACTGATTACATGAATTCTTGTAGGATTACATTACCGGTTGGTGAAGACAAAGAGATGTCTTCAGTAAAGACAGAAGACTCTGCCACTGGCACAAGTGTGGTGAATGGCGAAGGGCTTATATATGAAGACAAGGCAGTAAATGAGAAGTCCAGGTACTGTACTCTACTTTATTCTAGTTATGTAAATTACATAATTATGAAATATGCTGGGTCATACATATTTATGGATAGCGTGTGTGAGTTTATGATCTCCCCTTTTGAAATAGACCTGAAGATCTCTCAGAGATGTTGGCTGCTGGGACCAAAGATGTTCATGAGAAGGCAGAAAATGCACCATTTGTCAAAGACTTCCTTCGGGGGCGTATACGTAAGGAGCTTTTTAAGGTTAGATGCATATAAAATATAAATAGTTCTTTACATGTAAACACTCCTAGTTAAGGGAGATATCATCTTGCATGTTCACTTTAGCAGACCTCTTCGTTCTTTGTAGCATTATCAGTTTCATTTCATCAGTTGCATTAGTCCCTAATACTGACCTCCATCCCCTTGTATCCCAAACCACATTACAGCTCATTCATAACTATCTTATTTTAGAGTTACAAAGAACATATTCCCTTAAGTTCTGATGTAATTACCTAGTAGAAAGCTCCTTCATATAAAGCAAAATTAGGCCCAAGACACACATACTCGCATCTAAAATATCTTTGTGTCCTCAGCTTGGCGCAGTGGCTCTGTACTACACATACACAGCCATGGAGGAGGAGATTGAGAGGAACAGGGATCACCCTCACTTCGCCCCTCTCTACTTCCCTAATGAACTGCACCGTCATGAGGCCTTGTCCCGCGACCTGGAGTACTTCTATGGTGAAAACTGGCAAAGCCAGGTCAGCTGCTCTGCTGCCACCCAGCGCTACATAGACCGCATTCACGAATTGGGCCAGAATGACCCGGTCCTGCTGGTGGCCCATGCTTACACCCGCTACATGGGTGACCTCTCGGGAGGCCAGGTGCTGAAGAAGGTGGCCCAGCGTGCCCTGAAGCTGCCACCCAGCGGTGAAGGGGTCTACTTTTACCAGTTTGACGGCATACACAATGCCAAGGCTTTCAAGCAACTCTACCGGAGCCGCATGAACGAGCTGGAGCTTGACGCCGACACCAAAGAGAGGATTGTTAAGGAGGCGGTCTTGGCCTTCGACTTCAACATAGAGGTAGGAGCTAGTAAAGTAGGAGCTAGTAACCCTAACCCTAGTAAAGGAGCAGTATTTCCAGCAGTGTGATTGGCAGTTGATGGGGACGGGTAGCGTTTCCGTTGTCGGCTCGTGGGTGGAATGTTAATCACCTGCTGCTGAGTGCAAATTTGTAGGCTCATCTTCTGACCTTCTGACCTTTTGATCTCCCTGGGATCAAAAAAGTATCTGTCTGTCTGTCTATCTATCTACATTGCTCTTTTATTTTTCTCTGTTTGATGTAGGTTTTCCAAGAGCTTGAGGAGATGGGAAAAACTATCGAGGATGATGTTTTGGATGGTGGTCCTATCCATGGTGACATGCAGGGAGACATCAGCAAATGTCCTTACTATGCTGCCAAATTGGGTAAATATGGTCCAACATTTAGACCACATCATACATTTAACACCATGTAAGAAATTAAGCATGAAGATGAATCCATGTCTTTGTATTCATCGTTCTCTTTCCTGCTACAGCGGCCAGCGGAGGATCTGCTTACGCGTGTCAGATGGCTATGTCCATCCTCAGGAACCCCACAGGCCAAGTCCTATTGGCTGTATGGATTGCTGCTCTAGCCGGACTGGCTGCTTGGTTCTTCATGTGATCCATTGATCTGTGGAAGACAGACCGTCCTTGTGTAGAAGTTATCCTTTTATGCTGCCGTAGGAGCATATCCCGTCACCCAAATCCTAATATTGGGCTACACAGGAAAAAAATGTTTTTGGATTTGCACAAAAACTTCAATTTCAACGGTAGAACTGAAGGATGACTGCTGAAAAGTTTGTAAAGGTTTTTGTTTGTGTCTAATGTACAAACACATGCATCATCAGCTTCTACCTGTGAAACCATCCAGTTCAAATTTAGCTGTTGGGACACTGTTCCTTAATTATACTTTTATTCAGCATCTTCAAATGGAGGATCTGGGTAGCATAGTTTATTTTGAATTGGAAAACTACATAACCGTATCAAACCGTTTGGGTGTGCGTTAGGAGGTTAGGATTTAACTGAGCAGCATTTTGAAAGAAAAATAGTAAGGTATTTTTCATAAAGGGATTTAGTTATAGGAATAGGGATTCCTATTGAGTGAATTATTCTAGAATAGCAACTATTCTACACTTTACTATTACATCTTTTTCTCTTGAGCTGAATGATCTGGTTAATCTCGTCATTCCTAATCTCAACCCTGCTTCCAAAAGATGCTGTGTTGTCCGTGACAGAAAACCTCAATCTGCAGGGCAGATTACTGAGGTGCTACTGAAAGGTTCCTATTTTCCTACTATTTACAGGAAAGATTGTAGCAATGTTAACGGTTAAATGATGCAGATGTAGGGATAATATTGCTGAGTTTACTTAGTTTAAAGTATTTTGATATGACCAAACTATAGTCTGGGCATTCACAGCCAACAACCATTCTTACCGAGTTCAGTTCTTGATGCATTAGGCCGTGTTTTCATATTTAGCTTGATGCTTTTGAGATCGCGTTACTATTACCATTGCTTTATAAGATGTTGGTGAAACACTGGAAAAGATTGTAGTGCAGATATCAAATACATCTGTAGTTAAATGGGAGTACAGTGCTGAAAGCAAACCGCTGCCATAGAGATTGGCAGAATGTTACTAACTGGTGCGATTTTAAGCATTTTTGCGCTATGCAATAATGTGAAGTGATGAGATGCTTTAGGAAGGGGGAGAACTAGTTTGACCAAAAAGCTTGTTCAGTGTTCCATAAATATTTGCACTTAAAAGTCTGCGGAGATGGTGTTGCTATTTACTGTATACATCAGACAGGTTGCATGTCTCTAGGCCCCTTTAGTTGACCTGATTACCCCTTTAAAGTGTTCACAACTCCTTAGCTGTATACAACGGTTTTCATGCATTTGCGTTCAGCAAATTCAACTGTCAGCTTGTTTTTCCAGGGTTTCTTCACAATATGTTGATCCATTTGTTAGTGTGAGATGTCCAGAGACTTTTGAGACCAAAGGATTTGCACTTGGAACGGCCTTCATAGTTCATCTTTCCTTGCAGCTAAAGCACACATGGGTGTGCTGGGTCCTCTTCCTGCCATGTCTGCTTCACGAGCATGACCGTGGCCTTGCATGTTGGGAGCAATTCTTCACTTCTTTTACAGTAGTGCATAGATTTTATTTAGTAAAGTGACCAGGTTATGTACAAGTTATTTTTGTGGAGTATATTTCAAAAAAGGTCAAAGAGAATGCTGTGGGCAAGAAAAAGTAGTTACAAAGATGACTACAGTTGCAAAATGCCACACAGTTGGATAAGACGGTAAATTTAGAAACTTCCACAACGAAACTTATTAGAACACACCTTGCATCGCCAACAGCAGATTCCAAAAGCAATAGGCACGTTACCCATCTCCTCTTGTGATTTGCACCTTTGATGCAGGGCTTGTAGTGAATTATAATTTAGAGTGGTTTAATTAACAGCTGGATTTGTAACTGTTACTGCTGACAAGGGTCAAGACAGCTATAATATTAAAGGTGTTATAGTAGGTCTTTATGCACAAATGTATTTAATCTGAAACTGTTCATTCTTTAATAAATTCATAAATCTAAATGAATGGAACCTACATTGCATTTTTGATCACAAAAGTAATTATTTCCCATAACATTGTTTTACTAAACATACTATTAATTTACAACTGTTATACATTTAGATTTTTAATATGTATGAGGCATTTCAACACTGACACAAATCTTAAATAGTGACAGCTAATGTACAGAACTAATGAGGCAGGATAGAGATCACTGTAATGATGGGTTTTTCCACCTTATTTTTTTCCACCTTATGTGACTGGAGGTTTCAAGTTGACAGGGCACAAAATTTAGGAAAAATCAGGACGATGGCAGATTTTTTGAAGGAAAAAAGCTGTGTATATAACTAATGGCCATCATTAATTTCCAGAGAAAATGTTGGAACATTTTCCTTATGTTTGGGGTTCAGGAATTGCCAGAAGAGAGCAGCTGAGAGCCACCCACAGGCCTGAAGACACTGCATTATTTAGACACGCACGATCATCTCAAGTCGTGAGAAACAGAGGCGTTTTTTTTTTTTTTTAAACCCAACACCATCCTCAAGGGGTGTCGGAAGCAAACAGTCCTAGGAATGAACGTCCTGTGCAGACCTGTCCTGTCCTGTGCTGCGTGTGGTTGGGGTGAAGCGTGTGGTCCCCACCCCTCTGCATGCCTGTGCCGCTCATATCAGGCTCGCTGCAGCCGTCCCGGCCCTCCTCAGCACCCACACCTGCTCCATCAGTTCCCTGTAGATCTTTTACCTGGGGAAATGGAGATCCAATATGAAATCACTCTTCTCCAGTTTCCCAGAAGCATACAGCCCACAAGGTGCACCGTTTAAAATAACAGAGCTAGATAGAACATGTGCTTAAGCAGCCATATAGGAAGATGGTGCAAGAGACTAAGCAATGTAGCATATGGGCTACAGCTAAAGGGACAGCCACACACCAGGTGAGGATGTTTCATACGGAGCTACAGACATGTTCACCATGATGGTGATGAAGCGTGAGCTGCTGTCAGTCACACATCGTCCACTCCTACCTGGTGTATGGCTGTCACGAGGAACTAAACATTTTCTTTAATTTGGAGAAAATGCCCTCCTCTTGGGTTCTCTCCCCCTCCGTGGACCTGTCCTGCCCTGTCTCAGACTTTTTACCACTGCTGCCCCCACCTGGATGGAGACAGGTAAGGCATGACAGGCCAGCTGAATTTCTCATTTGATGAGGGGCGATGTAGCAATTAATCCCAGAACAGCAGGTTTTATGCAGAAATTAAAATACTATGATGAGAAACGGGGACCGCATGACGTCTTTGGTGTATGGTGTGTTCACGGTGTTCACCTGCCGTGGTAGAGGTAACACCATTGACGGTTCCCTCCACATCAGTCTCGTCTTCTGCATAGCTCATGATAAGTGCGCGCTGCCTATCTGTCAGTATCCTGCACAGCAGCAGAAAACAGTATTAGAGAGGTTAACCCTTCAGAAAAAGCAGTATTTGCATCAAGACTGAGAATGAACTATTCCAGAGTTTCTAGTTCATTTAGGTCATCTTGTTTTAAAAGCCTGAAATAATATATTATGCAAACAGCAAGGGGTCTCATACTTTGGGACTCGGACTTTGAAGTGGATGTAATGATCTCCAAAACCGTAGCCGCTGACACGTGGGATGCCCTTCCCAGAAAGCCTGATCTTCTGGTCTGTCTGGGTACCAGCGGAGATCTGCAAATCATTTCACCCAGGGTTACCCTCCGTTTCAACGTGCCCTCACATTCCACACAAGGCTTAGGCACAAAGGACATGCCATGCCACACGGGTGCTGCCCCTCGCTGGGGCCAGGACGGACTCACAGTGAGGTTGACCATCTCGTAGAGTCCTTGCGCTCGGACCGTGCCCCCCAGGAGAGCCTGAGCCACCGAGATGGAAACATCAGAGTGGATATCCGGCCCGTCCCTCCTGAACACTGGACTCTTCTGGACCTGAGGGTCAAACCAGGCCAGACAGGCTCATTTCCTGGTACTTCAAACATCACTTGTCTAGTCTTAAAACGGAGATGCTGCTGGCCCATTTATTTTAGAATAAGAGCAGGTAGAGCAGGTATATTGCCACGTCCTTCATGAGTTATCTGCATTTTCATTTAAAGTGAGGTAACTCTGGACTTAAAAACCACTCACAAGCACCAATATTTCTTCCATTTCAGGCTCGTCACAGCTGGAGAGAATTACCATGCAATGGCACGGTTCAAGTGTGGGTACAGATGCGGCAAAAAATTGGTCCACATTTCAACCTTACTCTCCCTGCCAATGGTTTATTTAACTTGTAGTCTAAACAAAGATGGGTGTAAAATTAAGTGAGAAAGTTAGAGTGGATGATTGTGTTGTACTTTTCGGATTTCTACAGTGCACAGGATTAAATTAATGCTGTCTACATTAGACAGGTAAATACATTTAGAAAAACTGCTTACTCACCCTAAACGTAATAAAGATCTCTTTATTTCCCACAGGCATCCTGACCGTCTGACCGTTCTCAATCCCTGCAAAAGCAACCGCCCTGCAGTCAGGACAACGTTTGCACCTCATGTCACCATTTCACCCATGCTGACCCCGGCAGGCTTCTGCGCGGGCCGCTGACTCTGACCCTGACTCACCGGCGGGCACGGGTACCATGACGGTGCGCCTCTGCTTGGTCTGGCCCGTCCCACGACACGCGGTGCAGGGCGAGGTCACCACTGAGCCCCGCCCACCGCACCGCCTGCAAGTGGAGCGCATCACGAACGGTCCCGTGTTCACGGTCTCCTGCAAATGCACAAACACACACACACACACACACACACACACGGCTCAGATAATGAAGTGAATTGTGCTTTATTTAACTCACTGACACCCGGGCCTTGATGGGCGGGGTTTACATGTTGCCCTGAAGGCGCGACTAACCATTCCGGTGCCATTGCAGTGGTTGCAGTGCTGGATCTTGGAGCCAGGCTCGTGGCCTTTGCCATTACAGCGCTGGCAGGTGGCATCAATGTTCACCGTGATCTCCTTATTCACACCTTTGGCAGCCTGAATAAAGGTCAGCTCCATCATGTACTGGTGGAAAGAACAGAACAGATGGCACACATTTAGCACAGTTAACACACAGGGGACAGCAAACATGTTTCTGTGATTTCTCTGCAAATTGTCTGCAATGTTCCTTCAACAGATGAGTCAATCATAATCTACCTTAAAAGGTAATAATTTTACTTGTTGGAATACATTTTCTTGTCAAGACCGTCAGTTTATCTATTATTAAATGACACACATTTGGTTTTATTCATTATATGTTTCGTTACTTTATTTTTAGTAATGAATAAAACCATTGGACATTGGACTGACCTCTTGAGGCTGATCGAAGATTGCATTAAAGTCACCAAACCCTTTCGCGCCCGAAAATTCCCCAAAGATCTTGCGGAAAAGTTCCTCCGGATCCATGCTTGCTCCTCCGCCCCAGTACTGCCGCTGACCCGACCCATGCCCAGCCTGACCCGCCTCGAACGCCGCCGAGCCGTACGTATCATACTGCTTCCTCTTCACCTCATCACTGAGCACCTGCGAATACGACCAGGGTGGAGGGGAAATCAAACCAGCACTAACGTGCACAAAGTTTTCATTAGCACAAAGTGTTAAGTGCTATTTTATACAACAGTGGTTTAAAAAACTAACCTCATAAGCTTCAGCGAGTTGTGCAAACTTCTCCTTGGCCTGAGGGTCATCTTTGTTTGTATCTGGATGATACTTCTTGGCCAGCTAAAATGGAAACAAATTACTGGCATACACTTTTAATAGAATCAATTCTACATGAGTGATGACTCATATGAGCATAACCATTTATGAATTTTAAACTTTATTTCACAATAAATGAGTATAACATTCAATACTAGCGACAAGTCAAGTTGTATCTGAACATTTCTTGAATATTGCGATACATCTTAGCTTATTGTTAATCTTTCATGTCACATAATCTATGACTCAGGCTGCCAGGCACACGTCTACCAGGGCAACAGCAGAGCTGGGTCAGTGTAGGGTCTTACTTGGTAATAGGCCTTCTTGACCTCTTTCTGAGATGCTGAGCGTGGAACCCCAAGAACCTGGTAGAAGTCCTGTTTACTGCTGGTAGGGGCACTAGTGTGGAAAGACAGCTTGGGGATGATATGAGGAGAGTTCCTGCCTGTGCACATTAAACACGAAGAACAGAACTGCAGGATTTCAGACAGCTGAATGGCACATGATGATAACCAACGAAACAGCTGCTTGACAAAAACGGAGCCCTCTGTAAGATAAACTAGAGAGTTTGGTTACACTCATTATTCTGTCTGTTGACTGAAAGCTTAAATCACTGACCAACCAAACCAGAATGCAGCACTAGACAATACTAGTTGCCATATTTTACGGTGTTTACCGAATGCATTTTAACCAAAAACAAGACTGCTTACTACACACGAGCTCCTGTCAGGCAAGTATTGCAGCTGGTTAAGCTGTTCTGCGGTCAGGCTTCTCAGACTGCACCAGGGAATAGAAGCTTGCAAGCTAGCTAACAGAACAGCGTTGCACAAGACGCGCTCTATTGGATTCTAGATTAATGCCAAGTAAGAGCTTATCCAGATTGTCTAAGGTCAAGAATTTACATTGGCTGGCTTGCTAGCTAAATAGATTTCTACAAACGTTAGTCAGATAGCTAACCTACATTAGCTAGCTTGACCGTCTATGAACTTAGCGCTTTTCACACACGTATTTTAAAATTGAAGGAATGATACTACTTCGCTGCAATCTGCTTTGCATACGTCTATTCTGTGTGAAACAACAAACGGTACATATTTATATGACGTTTACTAATAGCTAGTTATTAACATTTGGTTGGTTGGCCAGGCCACGGCTACTAACACAAGCTCACCTGACAGCCCGCTCAATGTCACGGCTTTAGCCGTCCCTTCTCCTATCGTGCTGCCCCATGACCAGAACTCACGGGCCACAAGTTTGGAGACAGCTCGACTACCTCCATTGGGACAGGAGGAAAGAGTGGAACATGTCCGCCGACGGCAAGAAGACACGGCAACTACTATCCAACGTGGGGAACACCGAGCAGCAGAAGACGCCATCATTACCAACTAGCGGCCGTACAACAGTCGCATCTGCGCATGTGGTGCAGATGACGCGCATGCGCGGCAATATTTAAACAAGGATATTTTTAGAAATGGAAGACAACCTATTTAATTGTAAGGCTGTGTCCTCGAGATAATAAGACCAGTCATATCTAATCCCCTTAATAACTGAGAAAATAGGAGAATAGAAAAGGTTTTGCAGTAGAGGACAATGCCACCAGTATTATGTAGTCCCCACTTTGCTGAGTAAAATGTGGTTATTAAGTAGCTGTGCCTTGAGCATCTGATTCAGCAATCTACACATGCTCAGATGCATAGATCTTGATTTAAAGTCCGGCAAATCACTGCAGACTGCGCACATTGTGGGCGATAAGCCTGCGCAATGAAAACGCAGCCATTCAGCGCGAATTCTTTGCTAAACCCGAGAGTGACACTAGCAGACACCCGGAAGGTACGGAAAGAAAAGTGGGGCGACGAGAATGAATCGGTTCAAGACGTCAAAATTTAAGAATACGACTCCGAAAATACCCAAGAAAGATGTGAGTAGTGTAGCTGCAAACTATGAAAATAAGGGTGGTTGTATGGTTCGGTTGAGCTTGCTATTCGCTGTTCGGTGGTGGTGAAGCTGTTCGTCGCTATGAGGAGCGTCTGGAAATGTATGGAGGATGTCTTAACGTATGACTTCCTCCTATATCTCCAAACCTGACTATATTTGGACATTACTAATCAGACATTACATTCGTTTCAGTGTGTACTACTCATGCCTGCGTTTTGATAGCTATTATTCTGAGTTTTACGTTAGGAACGACTGACCGGGGTGATGCTGGCAGGTTTACCGCGGCGTGTGAAGTTAACATTTCTACGTCGCAAACAAATACTATTGCACAGTATATTCAACTCATACAAAATTTGTTTGTACTAATTTTTTCTTGTTGCTGTATTGACGGCTTTGGGGGTAGTTTTTGTTTTTGGTTTGTCTTTTTTTGGAGACCTCTGACAGCACCTCTGACATTTCCTGCTGGAATTTGCGTAGTAGCTATGAGGAATGAAACGCTGCACGAGATGAAAGTTAGAAATCGTTGCATTCCCTGGTTCTTGCACTTTCTGATAACTATACTAGTATAAGCATACCTCTTCTGTGAGGTTTGTTATTATGCAGAGTTGAAGTACCTCTGGAAGGACTTTGGCCCATGACAGGCGTCTTTTTTTATGTTGGTGTTCTCATCACCACAAAGGGTCTTACTTTGAGCTAACCACATAACAGGAATGTTCACAAACATGACAATCTTCATATTAGGATGGACACTGTTTGCGGCTTAGTTGTTGGAAATGTGCCTTGATGAAATGACCAAATAGAGAATTAAACTTTCCTAAGCAATGTCCCACACCCGCCAGCTGTCTCATGTGGGGCGCCTGCGATACCCTGGCTGAGAAACCTCATCTTGGAGGAGCAGTGCCCGTAGCTATGCCGACGCACCGTCTTCAGCTGGTGACGCCTCTGTGAGGCGGCTGTGTGTGGTCGCGTCTGACCCAGACTGCCATGCAGGCTTTGCAGACTGTGGTGGTGTGTGTCTGGAGGAGGCGTGCGTGTCTGTTGTCATACTGCAGCTGGTCAGCAGAGGGCCTCGTTTCAGCGTCGGCGCTTTGCTGTTGCGTAAACGGGTGTGCCGGGGGCCCCAGAACACACTGCTGTAGTGGCCCAGCGCCTCTCGCTCGTTAACATGCTGAAAAGGCTTTAGGAGCCCGCCTGTGCATCACAGGGAACCTTCAGCACTTCCTCCAGCTTCTGCTGATCCAAAATAAAGGAGAAATGTGTGTGTGTGTGTGTGTGTGTGTGTGTGAGAGAGAGCATGTGCGTGCGTCTGTCTGCATGTGAGGTTGTTTTCAACTGTCAGAGTGCAACATCTCTATTCATTTCCTCTTTCCGGTTTCTAGTGTTGTAATAGCTTTTTTTTGTTTCCAGCAGTCAGAATCATGCATTTTCTTTCACTGCAAGAGACTTTTTTTCTTGAACTTGGTCCAAAACTGCACTGTCTGACACAGTCAGCATATTGTTATTCACTCTTTAGTTTGTGGTCCGAGCTCTGTGTTTTCGCCCTATGTGGTGAAGACACACTCACAAGGGTTTCTCAGTCTCATGCCACAGACCCTCACCTCAGCCACAGTTACAAAGACGGCCCACCATCCAATCCGCTGGAAACTTTCATGCTGAATCAGTGGCACTATAGAAGCAATGGCACATTTGCAGTTGCAGGATGCTACTGGTGCAAATAAAACAGCTGATGTGTGCGTGTGTGTGTGTGCTTGAGTCCTGACTGACGGTTTGCCTTCTTCTCTTTTCGCAGGCCTGGGTCTCCAGTGTGCGAGGCAGCACCCTCAGCTCTCAGGGCAACCAGATTAAAAGCAGCTTCAGCCTCGTGGCCTTTGTGTCCGACCAGGCCGGTAAGGCGGCCCTACCTGCCTAGAGCCACGTGCCCTCTGGCATGCAGGCACGCCTGCCCTGCTCCGGTATGCTTCCCGCCTGCCTGAACGCGCGGGAGCAGGCGCCTCTCTCCACGCGCCCCCATCCGCAGGCACTGGTCCAAGATCAGCCTGCGGAAGTGGGAATGCCTGGCGTAAAGTGCCAGAAACTGATCTCGCGTCAGCGCAGGGCGCCTTACTTCCTTGAGAATGTGAAGCACATGAACGTTCCGCTGCTGCGTTAACGAGGTGCTCTGCTGACCTGCATCATGCCAGAGCTGTTTTCATGCCTCAGGTCATGACAGGAAGGAAAGGAATTTGATCGCAGATCAACATGCTTAGTCTGGGATCCTGCTGTAATCCTGCCAATTTAATCCAGAATAGTATTTATTAAAGAGTACAGAGATGTGGCAGATGGTTGTTATTACCGTTCCTTCTTTGCTGTCTCTCCTGTTCTGACCTCTGCTTGTCCTCTTAAGGCGGGGGAACGTTGGGGGTGTGCTCAGTCAACCCCGGCCCCGATGGCAAATGGACAGTCAGTCAACTTCCATGTCATTCTGGTAAGGCAGAAAAAAATCAGGTTCTCTTGTAATTACAGAACTCGCAGTTTCTAGTCATTTGTACGTTGAACTAATTTTGAGCGTGAATATCTGCTCTTATGTTGGATTCAGATGTAATAGACCAAGCAGCCAATTAAGCTGTGACCTGATTCTGATTGGCTTGCATGAATCAGTAAAATGACTTTGTATACCAGAAATATACTTGGGCGCATCTGTGACCTACTTGAATCTGCCCTCCTTTTCTCTTCTGTCTTAACTGCTCCCCCATCCACCTTAGACCAGGTGACTGATTTGGACTTCTCCCCATTTGACGACTCCCTCTTGGCCACCTGCTCAGCAGACGAGACGGTAAGTGTGTGGCGCTCCATCCTGGATGCTTTGCAGCTCGCTATGTGCTCTGTGTGGCTGTCACATGAGCCCTAGGGTTTGGTCCAGGATGCCCTAGGATTTGGTCCAGGATGCCCTAGGGTTTGGTCCAGGATGCCCTAGGGTTAGGTCCAGGATGCCCGTCCAGGATGCCCTAGGGTTAGGTCCAGGAAGCCCTAGGGTTAGGTCCAGGATGCCCTAGGGTTAGGTCCAGGATGCCCTAGGGTTAGGTCCAGGAAGCCCTAGGGTTAGGTCCAGGATGCCCCCTGCTGTGAGCAGCTCAGGGCGGCCTTGTGTTTTCCTCCTGTTCTTCTGATGCCAGAGACGTGGACTACAGTTGCGATGTGAATGGTTTGGCTCACGTCTCTGTAAGGTCCTGAGCTCCGCCCCTCCCCAGCGCTGGGTCTACATCTGGGTCACACCTGACTCCTACTGCCTCAGGGTGCCAAGACATGCTCTTCTAACTGTGTTGTGTGTGTTGCTGGAGTATCTGATTCTGGATAATGAGTGCATTTACACTGACCTGTGTGTGTGTGTGTGTGTGTGTGTCTCTCTGAGCAGGTGAAGGTGTGGCGTGTGTGTGCTCCAGCACTGACCTGTGAGTGTGTGTGTGTGTGTGTGTGTGTCTCTGAGCAGATGAAGTTGTGGCGTGTGTGTGCTCCAGCACTGACCTGTGTGTGTGTGTCTTTCTGAGCAGGTGAAGGTGTGGCGTGTGTGTGCTCCAGCACTGACCTGTGTGTGTGTGTGTGTCTGATCAGGTGAAGTTGTGGCGTGTGTGTGCTCCAGCACTGACCTGTGTGTGTGTGTGTGTGTGTGTGTCTGAGCAGGTGAAGTTGTGGCGTGTGTGTGCTCCAGCACTGACCTGTGTGTGTGTGTGTGTGTGTGTGTGTGTCTGAGCAGATGAAGTTGTGGCGTGTGTGTGCTCCAGGCCAGGAACAGGCTGCCAGTGCTGAGGTGGCCCTGATGCCGCGTGATGGCAGACTGGAGCTGGTGCTCTTCCACCCCGCCGCCTCAGGCCTGCTGGCCGTCGCCTCCACCAGGGGGCTCCAGTTGTGGGACACCAGCAGGGACACGGCCCTGGCAGGTACACTCGAACCTCCACTCGAAGTTCAGTCCATCTCAGGAAGCCTCATTTACTTGTTTCCATTACCCAGCATTGTTCTACACCTTGAAGCAAACCACGTTTTTTTGTCTCTGTCCTCTCTGCTCTGATCTATGCGGGGTCTGTTGTGTTTGTGTGTGTTTTAATCTGGTGTGTGAGGCCTTGTTTTTGACCTGCCCAGCCCCTGATCGCTTCCAGGGCTGCCTTACACAGTCCCCAGGGGTGTAAGCTGGAGCGGCTGAGGTAAATGATTTGAGCCCGGTGGCCCTACAGACAGGCTCTCTGGCCCTCATGATGGCTGCTACTCACTACTGCCACCTACTGGCCAGACCCCTCCATTTCTCACCAGAGCCCCACCCTTCACAGTTGTTTGTTAGTTTGTTTTTTGTGAATGCCTTTCCTCATAACCAGCGTGGAGCACCTGCTTTTTATCCACCATATACATCCGTTTATCATGTTTTTTGTCATCGTTTTTTGTGTGATGTCCCTTTAGAGTCTCCGTCCTTTAACGTTCTTTGACTCAGATCTTTGGCGTTAACTCGAGCTGGAGGCAAAGCGTCCACAGAGTGTGCTGGGCTCTCGTGCTCGACACGTGAGCATGACCCTTCCTGGCGCGGGGCGGCGTGACGGAGCGTTTCCCGCCCACTCACGCTTTCACCTCTCCCCCTCTAACACGCGTCTGCCCCGCCGTCTCCACCTCACACGCCTTCATGGCCATGTCCCCCCGCGTCTTCCCCCTGCACCATGTCCCTGTCATGCACGAACCGTGCACACCTCTCTCTGCACGGTGCTGGTGTGGTCCCCGTGTGGTCCCCGTGCTGTGTATTGGGGGGAATCATTTGGCCAAAGGAAGCTGCAATGCTTTTTCGTATACCCTAAAGTGGTCAGTCAGCCAGCATGCGTGAATTCAGCCTGTGCTTTGGTAGATTGGTGCTAAATTTGTTCTACATACAGCTAGAATCACTTAATACCACAAATGCCACATCTCAGTTTAAACATGAAGTCTTACATTAAGACATCCATCATTCCATCGTTGGGCTCTGTTGCAGCCCTGTTAGCTGTGGCAGTCTGCAGACATACAAGGAGAAACGATGAACGATGACCTTGGCTGTATAGTACTGACAACACTAAGGGTTGCTAAAAATCATTTCAGCTACTGTTTGGTCTTGCTGCAGTTTCTTTAATTTCCTAACCCATTTAAGGTGTGTCTGTGTATGTGTGTGTGTGTGTGTGTGTAACAGTCCTTGAGCAGCACACGGATCAGTTGCAGGGTCTAGCCTGGAAAGAGGACGGCTCTCTAATGGCTACTTCCTGCAAGGTGAGTCTGTACAAGGAGCACCTAGACCACACAAAGCTACAATAGCAGAGGGGATGGGCACAGGCACTGATTATGGCCTTTTAAAAAGTTACACAATTAATAGTTCACAATTGTCACTGCACTGGTCTGCCAGTAGAGGTCGCCAAAGTGCCTCTGTGTGCAGAGTTGGCCATAGCAGAGCTGTCAGGGCTGTGTGCTCTCGAGTTTTTCCACCAC
This sequence comes from Brachyhypopomus occidentalis, assembly GCA_020368025.1. Taxonomy (NCBI): domain Eukaryota; kingdom Metazoa; phylum Chordata; class Actinopteri; order Gymnotiformes; family Hypopomidae; genus Brachyhypopomus; species Brachyhypopomus occidentalis. The sequence goes on along the minus strand of JAGXOD010001349.1, from coordinate 1,712,337 downwards.
ATCCCTTTATGAGCGTGGACTGCGTCGTTAGCAAGTCGCCGGGGGTGACTCTCATAAACGGAGGAGGCTGCTCTTGCCTTGCACACAGCAGCAGATTCCATGAGAGGCCGGAGCCAGGAAATGCCTGAGAACCTCGCTGCTCTGAATCAGATCCTGGAGATCATATTTGTGTAGATTGGAAATGTGTCAACTGAAGTTATTATTAGGGACCTAGCCAGCCAGTGTGAGATGCGGGCGTGCAGGACTGCCTGTGCCTGAGGTGAGATATGGCTGCAGACGCATTTCCTAATGTCATGCGACGGTAATTAACACTTGACGAGGATGCTTGATGAGTGTGATCAGAATCAGAATCAGAATCAGGTTTATTGGCCAAGTATGTTTACACACACAAGGAATTTGTTTCCGGCTGTTTGTGTCTCCCTAGACAATATACAAATACTAACGTGTAATTTACAGACAGTAAACAGATAACAGCAGTTATCTGTTTACAGACAGTATACAGACTATACAATATATCAATAATATACAGAATATATCAATGCTGAAGGCTCCCGGCACGTCTCACCTTTGACCCCATGCCCCCCCCCCTCCGCCTGTCACCTGACCTGGGGAGAACCTGCTCTCATCAGGCACTGGCCTCACTGTTCTTACTGACAGGTGAGGTCGTGACCTCTGTAACAGGGGAAAGACAGGAGGGAATGGTTCACCCGGAGCCCATGAGGCCCGGCACAGGGCCTGCAGAGCGGGTGATTTAGTGGCCCACGAGAAAGAGGCTGTCTCAGGCACGTGGAACCACCGTAGCCTCCCCCTCCTGTCGTCCTCTGGAGGAAGTGAAGGGAGATCCATAAGGAAATAATAACAGAAACTGTAGGGGTTTCTGTCAGACTGTTAATATGGGTGGAGGGACAGGAACAAGAAGATGGAGGAGGTTTTAGGCAGAGGTTGAATTTTTTTTTATGCAGAAAAAGACCTTTTCATCAGAACCTCTGAGTATCCACTGTACCTTTCTCTGTGCGTTGTTCAGTCGCGGTGTTGTTTTTAGACTCGCGTGTCCAGTAAAAACCTGCCTAATGTACAGCCGCAAAAGAATTCGGCTTCCTGGAAATTCGTAAAGGCTGACGTATCGTAACTGACATGTAGACTTTTTTTCTTCACAGTATTTTTTTTTCCATGCAAAGTGCGCATAGGACGGCTGAGTAAACGTCCACGCTCTCACGTGCTGCATGTGGAACCGCCACGTTCCCGCGCAGGGGACAGGACCTCCGTTGTCTGCCGCCGTTCAGGAGCGTAACATCCTCACCTCGTCCCTGCTGAAAATCTGTTGCACATGTTGACTGCCACAGGCAACGCCAGGGTGCTTTTTCAGTTTGAGCAAAACATCCCAACCACTCAACTGAGAGGCAGTTGGGGCATAAGCCCCAAGTCACATCTGGGGCCACATGTGCAGCAGGGGCAGCAGGGGCAGTGGCCTGTGGCAGCAGGGGCAGTGGCCTGTGGCAGCAGGGGCAGTGTAGTGGCAGCAAGGGCAGGAGTGCGGTGGCAGCAGGGGCAGAACAGTGGCAGCAGGGGCAGAACAGTGGGTTTGTGGCAGTGTTCCTGTCCTGCTCTGTGTGCCACGCAGGAGTGGTTCTATAACCAGGGATAGCAACTGCATTTGTGCCCAGGGAAACATCCTGTGAGCGTCCCCGTCGCTATGCCCAACCGTACCGCAGTTTAGTGTGTAGGGCTGTTTACACACAGTGCTAGCTAACCAGTATTAGCTCTGATTTCAGTGCAAAGATGTCAGACAGGCGACAGCATAGCAAAATGCTTGTGGAATCCAGCTATGACTTTTACACGCATGTGTTTGTGCTGCATGCGTATGATGCAGCAGAGTGCGGAGAGTCCAGGGAAGCTACAGGCATGTGGAAGGCCTTCCCTCCTCCACACGCTCCAGCTGCAGAGGAGCGTTGGCAGGTCTAACCCCCCCCTCCCCCGGGGGCCACACCTTTCCCCACAGAGCCAGCTCAACAAAGCTGGCCAGGCCCGGCTGTGTGTGGCATGGGGAAGGCATAAAGTCCAAAAACGCAGGGGCGGGGGTGGGGGTGGGGGTGAGGGGGGGGGTGTTTAGAAAAACAGGAAAACGAGGGCTGACTAGAGAAACGTGACACTAGATCACAGAGCGGCTCCAGGGGTCCTGCCCTCTGATGTGCTCAGGAGGAACTGAGCTGAGAACACCTTACAGTCCTCCCTCCAACCACCTTATTAAAGCACATCGTCCAGGCCAACATGTGTGTCCAATTCAGGGCATCTTGCCCCTTTGGGCAGACGTGTGGAGGCCCAAGGCCCGTGTGCACAGGCTGCCTGTTGTAAGCCTGGTTGTGGGGTTGTGTTTGGTTTAACACGGCCGTGCCGCTGGAGACTGTTGGGGGCTGATGGGGGCTGCTGGAGACTGGTGGGGGGGCTGATGGGGCTGATGGAGACTGGTGGGGGGGCTGATGGGGCTGATGGAGACTGGTGGGGGGGCTGATGGGGCTGCTGGAGACTGGTGGGGGGGCTGATGGGGCTGATGGCGGGTAGGACATGGTCAGTGTTCGGGTCCTGTTGAACCTTCTCGTGTGGCTGGGAGAAGCCACACCCTAAAGCCCCTTGGTGTCCTCATATGCTTTTGTCTATTTGTTTCTATTTCCTTGATAACTCAATAGGATTTCAGTTGGCTCAATTCCGAGGCGATTTGACAGAACTGTTTGATAATGGCCGATTTACGGAGCGAAGCCTTCTGAATCACCCCAGAAGCCGCGTGTTACGCCCCCCAGTTACTGGACCCCAGCAGCAGGCTCTGTGTGCACGTGTTTAGTGTGTCGTGTTTAGTGTTGGGTAGTGTTGGGATCATTGGGAGTGTGAGACTGCATCAGATGTACGCCCTTTTACCTTTGACACCTACACATGTGTGCACGTCCACGAGTGTGGGTCAGCTGTGCCTTTACATGGTGTGTTTATATGCCCAAATGGTTTTAAGCTTCATTCTGTGTTTTCTTCTGCTCTTTGCGATGAAGAATGTCGGCTGTGGTGCATTATGTGTGGCTGCATTAGTGAAGTGTTCGCAGGTCCTTCACAGGTCCTTCCCAGGTTTTGGCAGGGGGCTTCCTGCTCTCCTGGCTTGTTTATTGTGTGCTGTGTGTCTGGGCACACGGTGGGGCTCCGGTGGCCACGCCCCCTCCTCCTGCAGGCTAGGCAGCTCGTGGGTGGGCCGCCCCACTGCGGAAAGCCCCCTCTCTCCCGCCACGCTCGGCTATGGACAGCGAGTCAAACTCCGCAACAGCGAAGCAGAACACGACTTCCCGTCTCGTTTATTCGGCCGTGAAGTAGCGCCGCTTCCGACCGACGATGGACTCGATTGGCTGGTCATGTCTCGCCTTCAGTTGAAAACGTTTAGCTGGTTTTTAAAATGTTTTTGGGTTGTTTTTGTTTGTTTGTTTGTTGTTTTTTACAGTTGGGGAGAGGGGGAATGTGAAGCGCAGCAGTCTTGATTAGGCCCGTGTTTAGGTGACCAGTAGGTGGGACTAACCCATCACAGCCTGTTCCTATTATCCCTCATTTTCCCCTCAGTCAGGTGTGATTCGCCTGGTGTGAGTGTGAACACGTGGAGACTCAGGGCCCCACGCAGTGCAGTGTGGTCCGCACATTAGAACTGTGCATCTGCCGTGAGAGCCGTTTGCATTCTCACAGGGAGTGTAGTGTGTAGCTCGGTGGTCATGGGGGCTTATGATGTGATGTGTGATGATTTTATGCGTCTCATCTGTGCTTTTGTCCCTCCACCAGGACAAGAACCTGCGCATCTTTGATCCCCGAGCCCAGCTGAACGCCGTGCAGGTAACCACCCCCACCCCCGTCTCTCTCTCTTCTCTCTCTCTCTCTCTCTCTCTCTCTCTCTCTCAGCCCGTCTTCCCCTTGTAAACGTCACCACGACTGTGTGAGTGGTTGTGCTTGCACTATGAATAAACCGTAAACTGCATGACAACAACAGCTGGGGGAGAAATTGTCCCTGCTGATGTCCCAGAGGAAGGGGGGTGTAGCTAAGGGGGGTGTAGCTAAGGGGGTGTAGCTAAGGGGGGTGTAGCTGTGGGATATCTGCTCAGGCTCTAAAAACAAACACAAAGCAAACGTGTTTCACTATTCTTCTCCTTCTCCTCTCACGGTGTGTGTGTAGTGTGTCCATGCGAGCTCTCTGCAGTACGCAGAGATGTCCACTGGTGGCCTGAGGGTCCAGCTGAGTGGTGCTGGGACTCTTCTCATCTCCAACACCTCATTTAAACCCAGCAGGTTGAAGCAGGTGTGCTTGAGCAGGGAGTCAGGCTGGCCTGAACTCTGCTCATGGGGAACACCCGGTTGGACCGCTCTGTCTCATGGGTGAGCCAAAGGTGTATGCTGAACTGGCAACCAAAGAGCGAAAGATCAGGGTTGTGTGTGTGTGTGTGTGTGTGTGTCTTTGTCTGTTTTTTGTGTTCGTAAGAGCTCTTGGGTGTGTACTGGATCCAGTACCATTTCCACCTTTATCCCTGGACCCCAGACACAGATATCCCACACATTCTAATTACACCAACCCACCCAGTTAAGGTCTTAAGATCTGTCTGAATACCAGAACCAGGTGTGTTCTGTTCGAGGTGTAACTCATCAGGCGCAGGGTGAGTTGATGGCCACCCCTGACCCACCCTCGCTCCCCGCTGCCCGCTCTGTTCCACCATATCCCATGTCTCCATGAGGCAGTCTCGCACTACACCGCAGCCATCAACCCCCCCCCGGTCGCTCACTCGTTGATCCCCATCCCGATACCCGTTTGCCGTGGCAAACCGTGAGAAATGCGCGTTGAGGCCTCAGGAGCGGTAGCGTGGCCATGACCCTTCCAGACGCTCGTCTTCGTCACCGGGGAGGGGGCTCGTGGGCGGCCCGGCCGGGTTAATCAGTGCCGATGCGTGGAGCAGGAACGGGGAAGTGGAGTAGCACCGTGGCGCCATCGCAGACCAAACATTCCCACCCTCCTCAGCCGAGGTGTGTGTGCCGGCCCCCCCGCCGAGGCCCGCCAGAGTCTCGCTCGTAATCGTGGCTGAGTCGATAAAGCTCTGACCTCAAACAGCACGGAGGGTTAAGCATTAGCCCTCTCCCCTCTGGGTAAACGTGTGGAGGTGTGTGGAGCTGTGACGCGTCTGTGACTGCTTGGCGGAAGCTGTCTTATCGTTTACACACAAACGGCCTTTGTCCACCTTATTTGAGAGACACTGAGTTACTGTCTGCCTTTTCCGCGGTCTCTAGGTTGACTTTTCTCTTGGCGTTTAATCTACCTTTCTAATCAGCGCACTCTCGTTTTGCAGTGCGAGTGTGCTCTCACTGCCGTAACACGCTCTTGTTGTGAACCGGAATGGCTGCCAGAGTCGTTTTCTGCGGTCTCTCGTGACCTTTTCGTAACCCCACTCGTGGGTGTAGATGGGAGCCAGTTCTGTGGCATAGTTTTGTGCTGACGGCGCAGCGTCTGGTGGGTGACGGACAGCATAGCTGGGACTCGGGCGGCGATCTCCTCCGGCAGGCGGACGGCCGCGGCGTCTGTGCCTGGCCGGCTCTGCTGGATCACTCAGGGCAGTGCTGGGGCAGGCGATCACGTTCACCTCCGCCAGGGAAGGCCTTCGAAGGCCGCGCTGTGGAGCGAGAGGAAGAGGGAGGAGGCGAACTGCTCGCATCTGAGTAAAATGAGTCTTGACGGGGAGAGAAGTCCTGACTCCATATCCCATATCCCTCTCCTCCTCTTCCTTGCAGCGAGTGTGAGTGTCTGTCTCTGTCCATAATCCCTCCTAGATTTCCATATTTGAGGGATTGCAGCTTTGCCGCCGCTCCCATTAACGACGCGTTCGCTTGAGTGCTTTTTAACGAGGCGTCCAGGACCCAGTCCGAGCAGCAGGCACGATGAGCCGTGGAATTGCCCCACGCTCGAGGTAGCGAGGGCGTGTGCATACCGCCACCCCACACACTGCGGCCTCTCCTCCCCTCCGGCGCCCTCTCCCCAGACCCGGGCCCCTCTGGAAGCGCCGGGGCAGACGGGCGGCAGTGTAAACGATTGGGTCCAGACGTGTCTGGTGCCCGCCGTCTCCATTATGGTCATTTGTCATCATGGAGACGGGCCACCTCCTCCCGGCTGAGGCCTGTTATCGAATACGCGGGGAGAGAACGAGCCACGCCCGTGTTGGGACGAGGCCTGAGGCGGGTCGTGCCCTGGGGCCGCGCCGCCACCAGACGCCCTCGCCAACGCATCCGTTCAGACAGACAGGTAGGGCGAAAATAGAAGTTAAGTGTAGCTTTGAGCGCGGCGTGTTTACAGGAAGAAGGCTGGGGCGGCCGGGGACGAGGAGAGCGAGCTGAATCTGTAATCAGGGTGTGTTCGAGAGCTGCCATGCTGTGGGCACGTGTGTGTGTGTGTGTGTGTGTGTGTGTGTGTGTGTTCGTAGTGTGTATGGCTGTACATGGCCGTGGCTTTCGTGTTTAGAATGGCAGCGGACCAGTCGGTCTTGCAGCCTCTGTAACCTCAGCGGGGTCGCTAGGTCCGTTACCTGGCGCTCCCTGCTAGTGCGTCCGCTCCGGCTCAGCGTGCGCACCCCTCCGTGTCCTCCGTGGCCCAGAACTAGACGGACTGCCTCTGCTTTTAGCTGTAAGGCCCAGTGTGGGACTGCTGGGCGGAGCTTGCCGGGCAGAAGGGAAGGGACGTGCGTGTGTGTTTTTGCCTGCATGTATGTTTTTGTGTGCGCGTGTGTGTGTGTGTGTTTCAAATGGCAGAAATTACAGAGCTCAGAATACTCCTCATAGTTTAGGGCCGCTGGCTGTTGGCTGTGGGGATGGAGAGATGTGGTCCCTGGCAGCAGAGGGAGACAGGAAAGAGAAGATTTTCTGGACTTGCGGGCCGGATTCCAGATTTCTTGATTCCGTCGTTGACTTCTGCTGCTTTCAGTGAAATTGGAGAGGCCCTCGTCTGGGAGCGCGCACGAGGAAATACAAGGAGCAGGGAACGAACGCAAACACACGGGACAGACATGGTGACTGCACGCGTGGACGTGGTCCTAAAGCAGAACAGTGCCGGGGTGTCGTGTCTCGTGTCCGCGCTACCGAAGCGTCTCCGCTGCTTTGACATGTGTGCTTGAGCCCTTTGTGGGTGATCTGAGCGGACAGTCGGGGAGCACTGTGCAGGGTGGTGGTACGGGAGGCGGAGTTTCTCTTCTATATGTCCTCACATTTACACCCTGGCAAGTCATTTGTGTTGGGCAGTAAACTAGTCCTGCTTTGTCTGAACTGGCTCGATGTCATAATGCTTGCAGTCCATTGGCTAGGCCCAATCCTAACATGTATGTTCACCATTCTGACACACGGTGGCCACCTAATTGGTTACACCTCATTAACGCACGTAGACATGATCAAGGCCACATGCTGAAGTTCCTGAGTTTTTCAGAAGCTGCTGTTTTACTGGGAGTTTCATGCATAGGGAGTTCCATCACTAGGATTTATAGAGAATGATCTGGAAAAGAGAAGCTATCCAATGAGAACCAGCATGGATCCATCCTTCCTTGTATCAGCGGTTCACACTGGTGGTGCTGGTGGTGGTGTAATGGTGTGGTGAATGGTGGTGTTGTTGACTGAGTCCATCCCTTTTATGACCACAGTGTGTCCATCTTGAGAGCTCCTTCCAGCTATATAGTGCTCCATGTCACTAAGCTCAGATCATCTCCAACTGGTTTCTTGAACATGACGGGTGAGCTCACTGTACTCAAGTGGCCTCACCAGATCACAGGCAGTCACCAGATCACAGGCAGTCACCAGATCACAGGCAGTCACCAGATCTGAGTCCAATAGAGAACCTCTGGGATGGTATGGAATGGGAGATTTTGCATCATGGACTTACAGCTGTCAAATCTGCAGTGAACGCATGGTGCTTTCATGTCAATATGGACCAACATCTCTGAGAAATCTCTGGTGAATTTATGTGACAAAGGATTAGGCAAAAGGAGCTCCAACCTGGTACTACCAAGGTGGACCTCAAACTGTGGACCTAGACTGTGTGTGTGTTAAATACATATTAAGATATTAAAAATTGTAGTGAAGTACACAATGTTTCCAGGGGGAAATATGTGGAATAAAATTCAAATCCTGTTGGACTGAAGTGCTGAAGTGCTGAAGAACACACGACTTAACTTGCTGTGTGCTCACAGCTTGTAGACACTCCTAGAGATGTGCAGACACCACTCCTAGAGATGTGCTCTGCCTGTTGCTAACAAATCCATAAGTGAACTCCCTCCCTTTATAATAGAGCGTGTTTAGTGAATGTTCATCACTAACACTGTGTTCTACAGCATCAACGTTATGAAATATGAAGTATCCCAACCGTAAAGCTATTTCGTGTCCCTTTGCCAAGAACGTGACATCGAATCACGCAAAAGCCTTTCGTCGGATCCTGAGAGGTGAGATTTGTTGCCGTTTCAAAACGTCTGTTTTCTTGGCAATCCCGAGACGACAGCTTGGATCCGTGATGCGCAATCTCGCGTAATGAACACAAAACAACGCATGTGACCATAGCGACCGGTTGTTTTGTTGCTGACGGCGTTTGAAATGGTGCAGGCCGGCGCAGGGGGTGTGTGACCAGGGTCCATCGCTCTTCGTAGCTGTAAACACTTCAGCGCTGAAACAGCCCCCTCCCCCGACGGCTGGCCTCACCCGTACTGCCGGAGCCTCCGCGCAGCACACGCAGAGGGGCGGCTTGACACACACTGCTCCAGACAGCAGTACACACCCTGATAACCCCAGACAGCTCATTGTAAACACATTATGTGCAACTACCTGGAGGTTTGCGTTCGAGTCCATAATACTCTTTATGTGCAGGCCAGCAATCGGAAAATCGTTTTTTTTGCGTAGGCCCAAATGCCAGAAGTGCTGACTTGAAAGGTCTGTTGAAATTGTCTTATCACCTCCCACTGTAAACAGTTACCTCAGGATAGATGGTGATGATGCTTTTTGTTTTCATGACTGGACAGAAACCATTTTGGACGGATGGTTATGTTTGTGTTTGGCGGGGGGCTGTTGAAGTGAGTGTGTCGGGGGGGGGAGTGCCGCGTGTGTCGGGAGTGCCGCGTGTGTCGGGGGGAGTGCCTCGTGTGTCGGAGTGAGTGCGCGTGGGAGTGTGTGTGAGGAAGGAGGTGGCCTTGGACACGTCCATCACAATGGAGGTCTGGATGTGGGACCGGACGGACGGACGGACTCGCCGGCCTCGGTTACGCTCTTGTCCCCCGCAGATGGGGGTGAATGTGATGTAGTGGCTCTCCACATGGACGTCCCAGTCGCGTGCTGGGGGCTCGCCTCGCATGGATGGCTGCTGTCCAGAGGGTACGCTGCACCTCGTGAGGCCTGCCGCGCGTTACGCTTTCTAGAAGCAATATGAAAAGGATTTTCCGGAATTACGGAATGGACATGCTTTCTTGCTTTCACTACCCAGACTCACATGGGAGGGCATGGCTTACCTCGATGTCAAAATATGTTTCGGTTTAAGTTGTTTCGGACCGTATGTGCAGCCAAGCTGTAAGTCACGGACCACCTGTGCTTCATGCACCAGAGATTTATGTTCACATTGGACAGGCCAGTTGTGTGCCCTTTAATAGGCACGGTGCACGGTGGACGGATGTGTTGGTTCATCATGGGAGACGGAGAAAGGAGGATGACCTGACCAGAATTCCTGTGACGGACGTAGAGACGGAGGGCTGGGTGGAGAGGAACTCCGGGAGAACGTTGGGAGAGGAGTAACGTGATGAGAGTCTGCAAGAGTTTCACAGGGACTGTGCTAATGAGTTGAGTGGTGTGTGTGTGTGTTTGTGTGTGTGTGTTTGGCTCGAGGTGCAGGAGAGAGTGCCAGCTGGCAGTGAGGGAGAGCTCCGCACGTGTGTGTGTGTGTGTGTGTGTGTGTGTGTGTGTTTAGGAGTCTCGTTAGTGGGGGCCCTAGCCCAGGCCCTGTTCCGTTTCCAGCTAATTAGATGAATGTGCACACATGGGAGACACCTGTGGACAGAGCAGGGGAGGAGGCGTGCAGGGTGGGGCTCCACGCCAGCCGCTTTCTGACTGGCCTATGATGTGGTGAGCGAGCCGTCAATCACTCGCCGGATCTGTCGCGACTGGGTCTCGCTCGACCTTCCGATGCGGCTAAGGGACGAGAGGGAGCGGCGACGGTTGCCGTGGGCTCCCTGCCCACGCCGCCGCGAGCAGATGCGTGTGACTAAAAGCAGGATGTCCACATGCGGCCCCGCGGAAGAGACCACTCCTGCTCTCCTGGGGGGGGGGGGGACTCGCTGTTTGTCCCGGGGCCGCATATGCACGCTACCTCTGTGAGCCAGGGCTCAGATCGGCCACAGACGTGTGGAGGGGAAGGGGGGGGGGGGCGGGCTAGCTCTCCACGCTGTTGGGGGGTTGGGGTAGCCATATCTCATTCATGCCCCACTTTGCAAGTGCACTGTTGCAGGTCGTTGACACTGCTAGATCCTTCTGTTTGTGTTTGAGTGTGACTTAGGCATCGCTGCAGCAGTCAAAGTGTGTGTGTGTGTGTGTGTGTGTGTACTGTGTAGTACTCAGTATCACAGTTGTGGCTCAAATGTGTAAAGACTGAAATATGTCTACAGTCACATTAAAAAAAATTATTCAGGATATAAAATGCATTCATAATAAACTATTTTGTTAAAACCTCTTTAAAAAATGTACAATAAAAATATATGTATTACAGTTTTTCTCAGTCGATCTGGTACATTTCTCATATCATGGTTTACATTGGCATCACAAGTGCATTTCTCAAAACAGTGCAAACAGCAAAACTCAATGAAATACCTGCAAAAGCAAATACTTCACTCAAAATTCTTTGTTTTTGCCTCAAAAGCAAATATTTAGATCAATCAATTTGTCAGTGCCATCAAAATATCCAGTCTGTGTGCCATTGCCTACGACAAGGCAGTCAAACTACTTTGTCATGTTGTCAGTGCAACAGTGAAGACTGTAAGCATATTCTGATGGAAACTAACTAATCTTTTGTTTACAAGAACGCTGCACATTCTGTGGCATATCAATTGAAATGGTCCATGTTACACACACACAAATACAAACTTACAGAACACAAAAAAGTAACGCATGACTGTATGTGGGAGACTGATAGCAAGAAATTGGACTGGAATCAAATTTGTGCAGCAATATTGTTTGACTCTATTGTTCCCACTGCAATTTGTTGACAAAAACAAATCTGATTGAAATTCAGAAAAGACAGACAACTGACTGGAAAAACTGCAAAATTCAAACACATTCAAAACAACCTGAGCACATGCAGCCTCCTGTTGAGGTGTGAAATGGAACCTCTGCCACCCCTATGAGCTGGTCTTGATATCCTATATGGTATAAGAATGCAAAAATGCAAAACAAAAAATTGAATAACGTCAGAATTTTTGTCAATGTGCAGCATTACAGCAGAGAGCACATTTCTGAATTTACATACATGTTTTCTCTATGAAATATTTGAACGATTGAAGACACAGTTGTTCTTCCAATATTTGGCTGCACCCAGCGACCAGCTTCAGCCATTGTAAGACCATGACTTACATGTAAAACGTGGTCCACAATTGTTGCCCTTACAGTATTTCACTGTTTTATCCTCTCAGTCTTACACCACACATTCTTACCCCTCTGCTTGGCTGTTCACCCTGTACATGGCTTCGTCTTTCCATTATGAGATTTTGTGATACTGCAGTGTAAAATGATGCCTTAGAGATTATGACAACATGTTCAGCACTTTTGCATCTAATGACCTAGGCAATGACCTAAAGACTACATGTTATGGAGCGTAAGACAATTCAACAATCCGTAGAACACATTTTGATAAACATGACATAAGCAATTGATAATGCAAAAAAAACAACAGACAATTGTCCATGACATTTGCAAAATGTGCAAAAGATGTGCACAAGTGACAAGGAGATGTGGAGATTGAATGAATAGTTTTGAGAATTTCAATTCTGATCTGAGAAATGTACCAGATCGACTGAGAAAAACTGTAAAAAAAATAGGTTTGTATGCCACTGGTTTTCATTGACGTTGGAAAATTCCTCCAGACAATATTTCAAAATCAATCCGCTACCCATTAATATAATTCAGTGACTGAACTGATAAATGAATGTGATACGTTTATCTTCCAGGCATTCAGGGCCTTGGGGGTCTAAGAATAGATCCCAGTGTGCAGTTCCGACTGGCCCCTGTAGCCCCTGTAGCAGGACTCCTGGAGGGCCCCAGGGCAGGGCCCTCTCCTGCTAATGAAACAGAAGCCAGCCTTTCCTGTGTACGCCGGTTGAACCCCTGTAGCCAAACTGGAGTGCTGCTTCAATGAAGCAATCTCACATATCCGCCATCAGGTTTTTATTATTATTATGTTTTTTTTTTTAACTCATGCCGGTCTAATAGCAGCATTGGTTTAGCAGCAACTTGGCGCGCACACACACACACACACACACACATGTGAGCATATACACACGTGTGCTGGGCTGCGGTTTTAAGCGTCAAGCAATCTGGCCGGCCCACTTAACACAGGCCCTTTTGTCTGGGTGACCCCGCCCCCTCCGTGCGGTGGTGAGAAGTGACGATGCAGACGGGGCGGACGGTCCCCGGTGCTGTGTTGCACCTCTTATTTCCCCTCTGCTGTAGAGCCGCCTGTATGGGGAAACGCCGTCCCATCATGCCCAGCACCTCTCCGTGCATGCTCACAACTCTAAGCCTGGAGATGACCCATCTCAGGGACCCATACTGGCATGAGGGTCAGGGTTCCATGGTTGCGTGGACCAACCACAGCCAAGGAAAGAGACACCCAGTGAGATCAGCGATGGAGAACCAGCCAATCCAGCTCCTTTACGAGGCAGAGAATATAGCCAATGTTTAGGGAACGTTTCCATGCCAGAAAAGATCCTGGTCTGGCGAAACCATAATGTTTATAGAAGACACACAAGGAGAAAATAGTTTGGGGGCGATTAGTGGTTCGACAGAGAGACTTTCCTTAGAGCGCAGTTTGCTCCACCAGCCTTATTGTTATGGAGGATTCCTCATGGGCAAATGTTGATCGTTGCTCAAAACTCCAGCTGATGGCTAATAAATGCTAATGCACCCCAGTACTGCAGGGGTAGTCGTCTCCCCATAGCACATGCTCCTCGTTAATTCCCACTTAGCATCTTTGCATCTTCAGGTTTTATGGGGAACCATATGGTCTTCCATCGGAGCTGAAGGGATTCTAGAGCCACGTGTTTGTGTTTCATGCAGATTTGTCACAGCTGTGATTTCAGCCTCAAGGTGTTTTGCCCGTGAGGGTTTTAGCAGCTCCTAGAGGAGGAACGGAGGACTGTGGCGGTCTCTGCCGCTGTCTGTACCTGCCTGCAGTTCTGGCAATCTGGGGTCTGACCTGAACACCCTGCAGCTGCGGTGTGTGTGTGTGTGTGTGTGTGTGTGTGTGTAGCTGGATGTGTGATCAAGGTGTTATTGCACGTTTGTGAGGTTTGTTTGTTTTGCTGTGTTATTGTGTGTTATGTATAGCACATGTGCGTTTCTGCAGTGAACCCCTCACAGTGGATGTGGGGCAGCAGTATGTGAGGAGGAGGAGGAGGAGGAGGAGGAGGAGGCTAGAGGCGAATTAAAACCAGCTAACCATAACACACTATAACACTTTCAATTATGAAAGAGCTGTAAATGACAGAAAACACTGGAGAACTATGACATGCTGCCATGGGCATCTCCCTCTCTCCCTCTCTCTCCCTCTCTCTCTCTCTCTCCCTCCCTCTCTCCCTCCCTCTCTTCTCCACATACGACCAGCCTGCCTTATGAAGGTCTGCTCTCAGCAGATGTGGTGAACAGATCCCTGTCAACCCCCGCAGTTCGCGATCCAAGGCCCAGTCTGTCTATCTATTACTCCAGTCTGTTCCATTCACTGCTTTGATCGTTTGGTTTGTCCTTGTGCGGTTCTGCCTATTCGAGCGCCTGCTCTGTTTAAAGGCATGAACGCTCTTCCCCAAACTAGTGGACCTCTGCATACCGAGGGTGACGTCATTCCGCTTCACTGAAATGAGAGACATGCCGTGCTGTAACGCAGACCCAGCCGAACGCACCTCGTCCCCTGGCCCTCGTCACCTGGGCCTCGTCCCCTGGGCCTCGTCACCTGGGCCTCGTCCCCTGGCCCTCGTCCCTTGGCCCTCGTCACCTGGGCCTCGTCCCCTGGGCCTTTCTCGCTGGACGTCCGAGGGCCCGCTGGCCCGGCACTGCCCTGCCGCCTTTCCACGTCTGCCCGACCACAACCACACTGGCTCTGCACAAGGAGGCAGGCCAATTAGCGCGGGGCAGAATAACGACAGGCCCTCTGCCCGCTTGTGCCGCAGGACAATAAAAGCCATTTGTAGGCTCCCGCCTGGTGACGCCATGCAGCTTGCCCCCGCGAGAGCAGCCCCCGCGAGAGCAGCCCCGCGAGAGCAGCCCCGCGAGAGCAGCCCCGCGAGAGCAGCCCCCGCGAGAGCAGCCCCCGCGAGAGCAGCCCCGCGAGAGCAGCCCCGCGAGAGCAGCCCCCGCGAGAGCAGCCCCGCGAGAGCAGCCCCGCGAGAGCAGAATCGCGCAGGAGTCTGAACCAAAGCGGAAATGGGGGGGGGGGGGTTGCATTTATGTGGCTCTTTATATCTGCTTGGATGAGATGTGCTTTCGAAATGCAGTCGCAAAGCCGGTTAAGACTGGTCACTTTTTATACTTCTCCGCTCTCGCGTCTTATGCAGGTGGCGAACAGCGTGAGGACCCAGCGTTGTACTTCTTGCGTTTCTAAATCATATTTCTCATTTTGAAACCCACTGGCCTGCTGCAGATGGTGTTCTGGGAGTCTGGGAAGAGTCATGGCGAAGGATCCCTGCTGCCTGCACTCGCACTGAGCTCCCACAGTTTGGCCATCTCGGCCTCCTAATGGATTTTACACCCTGTCGAATTTTCTCCAGCAATCTCAGAGCCCAGATTAGATTACCGCTCTCACTCCATTTTAGATATAACAGCTCCGGAAAACTCCGGAACTCCTCACCGCCTGAACGCAATGTTCCCCTTGGCAAGGCGCGGGACCGTATGTTGTTGCCTGATGATTGGTGCTGGAATGGGACCTTTTTAAATAAAGAAATAAAGATAACGCTGAAGAAAGATGCCTCTGACAGTCGCACGTTCTCATTCTAAGCGGAGCGCCCTCTATAAACACACGTGCACGCGTTGGTCTGTGCACGTGTGCATGCGCCCGTCGCCTCCTGGCACGGCCGGAGTCTGCCACGTTGTGAAAACACGGATGGCCTATTTCCGAAAGTGTCGTGTCAGACACCCATGGCTTTCTCTGTCCTGCTGGTATAGGTTATCAGAGGCATGACGACAGCCTATACCATCAGCACTGAGGGGGGGGGGGAGACAAAACCAAGTTTCACACTGCACCCTCATCTCTCTCACACACACACATGTGCAGGCTTCCATAATGTGTAGAGGGGAGTTGGAGCAGACTTTTGTAAGACATGTGCCAGGAGCTGAAAGCCAACACCGGTGAGAAAGCATCAGTCTCTCTGCTAGAAAGAGCCAGATAGTACCTCAGCAGCCGCCATATACGAGACAGTAACTGCAGCCTCCATATACAAGCACCCTACAACCCTGTGCTTACGCTGGGCAGGGGAGGGAGCCCTGTCAAACATCCTGCTTCTCTGGAAGCTGCCATGTTTTACCACCTCTAAATCTTCAGCTACAGTAAATATATACTGTGTGTAGGGCTGTGTGTGTGTGTGTGTGTGTGTGTAACTGCATCCTCTTCCTTTTAATTCAGAAGCACTTTGCTTGCACATCTGATGAGGGTCCCCTGTCTGAAACCTGCCGTTTCTCTGAAGTTCGAGATGCATAGTTCTTATTAATAAACTTCCTAGAATGTGCAGTAAACAGGATATCAAGTCAGTATTTGTTACTACCACTTTTAACTTTTAAAATAGCATCAATTTGTATTGAAGTACTCAGCTGGTAAGTTTTTTACAAGCCTCTGAGAGAACTTCCCCAGTTCCTCTGATGACTTTCTTCTGTCTCTGCTTATAATTCCAGACTGACTCAGTTATGTTGCAGTCACGGCTCTGTGGAGGCCTAATCGTCTCCTCTGGGACGCCCTGTCCTTCATTTTGCTGGAGATGGTTCTTTATGACTGTGGCCATGGGTTTGGACCCATTGATATGCTGGAGACTGAATCTGCCCAAACTTCTCAGCAGTGTTATGGAGCCATTGAGTTATGAGTAGATCAACTCTGTTCTACCTGCAGTGAACCCCCACTGTGCTTCACCGCTGAGTGCAGACGCTGATCCACGTAGCGATGCCCAGACTGTCAGCATACAAATTGCCCTCTGTTGCAGCCTCATTTTGACTCATTAGTCCAGAGCACCTGCTGCCATTGCCCTGCACCCCAGTCGTTGCGCCCAGTCAGTGCACAGGTCTGCTGTGATAGGTCTGCTTGGGAGAGGTCTGCTGTGATAGGTCTGCGTGGGAGAGGTCTGCTGTGATAGATCTGCTTGGGAGAGGTCTGCTGTGATAGGTCTGCGTGGGAGAGTTCTGCTGTGTTAGGTCTGCTTGGGAGAGATCAGGTCTGCATGGGAGAGGTCTGCTGTGATAGGTGTGCATGGGAGAGTTCTGCTTTGATAAGTCTGCTGTGATAGGTCTGTGTGAAAGAGGTCTGCTGTGATAGGTCTACGTGGGAGATATATAATTATATACAAAATTATATAAATATATATATATATATATATATTATATTTGAGTGTGTACCAACTCGATGCATTTAGGCATGTAGACATGGCCAAGAAGATCTGCTGCAGTTCAATCCGAGTATCAGAATGAACAAGAAAGGTGATTTAAGTGACTTTGAACGTGGCATGGTTGTTGGTGCCAGACGGGCTGGACTGAGTATTTCAGAAACTGCTGATCTACTGGGATTTTCACGCACAACCATCTCTGAACGCACAACACGTAGAACCTTGAGGCGGATGGGCTACAGCAGCAGAAGACCACACCAGGAAACTGAGGCTACAATTCGCACAGGCTCACCAAAATTGGACAATAGAAGATTGGAAAAACGTTGCCTGGTCTGATGAGTCTCGATTTTTGCTGCGACATTCGGATGGTAGGGTCAGAATTTGGCAACACCAACATGAAAGCATAGATCCATCCTGCCTTGTATCAACGGTTCAGGGTGGTGGTGGTGCAATGGTGTGGGGGATATTTTCCTGGCACAATTTGGGCCCATTAGTACCAATTGAGCATCGTTTCAATGCCACAGCCTACCTGTATTGTTGCTGACCATGTCCATCCCTTTATGACCAGTGTACCCATCTTCTGATGGCTACTTCCAGCAGGATAACGCGCCATGTCATAAAGCGCGAATCATCTCAGACTGGTTTCTTGAACACGACATGAGATCACTGTACTCGAATGGCCTCCGCAGTCACCAGATCTCAATCCAATAGAGCAATTTTGGGATGTGGTGGAACAGGAGATTCGCATCATGGATGTGCAGCCGACAAATCTGCAGCAACTGCGTGATGCTATCATGTCAATATGGACCAGACTCTCTGAGGAATGTTTCCAGTACCTTGTTGAATCTATGCCGCAAAGGATTAAGGCAGTTCTGAAGGCAAAAGGGGGTCCAACCTGGTACTAGCAAGGTGTACCTAATAAAGTGGCCGGTGTGTGTGTGTGTGTGTGTGTGTATATTGTGTGTGTGTGTGTATATATATATATATATATATATATATATATATATATATATATATATATACACATACTCCTACACTCATATAACTCACACTTTCTGTTCTTTTCTTTCTCTGTCATTCCTGCTATTCATTTTCATTCCTGGTTTTGATTTTTCCATTTTCTGTTTAATTTGAGCCTGAGCTGCTGTGTTTTTCTTTCGCGCTGCGTTCGGGTGCTGACGTCATTTGTGGTTAGTGGCTGTGTTGCGATTGATCATTAAGCAAGAGCCCAGCTGTCAGGGAACTAACCCCTGCGTCAGTCAAACTTGGTCCTGTAATCAATGGGAACCTATTTTTTGTTCTTCTTTGGAAATACTGTACTCCAGAAAGTACTTCTCTAGGTGTGTGTGGGTGTGTGAGTGACTGACTGACTGAGTGTGTGTGTGTGTGCGCATGCTGTTTTTCCATCTTCTTTGGGTAAGTTTTAGTGTGCGCACCCAGAGCTCACCAGCTGAGGTGAAAATATGTCTGTGACTTTGGCCATTTTGAAGTATTAATTTTTGCAGTAGTAGACATAAATCAACAAAATCATATTTTCTTTTCCATAAGATCTATTTTCATTTTCATGAATACTGAACAGTTCACCAGTCCACTGACACAAATAATACTTGATTGTGGTTTGCACGATTTACTTCTTGGTGTGTTTGGTGCCAGCCGGCCCATACGCTGGCTTAGGTGAGAGTACGGGGGAGGGGTCCAAGTTTCCCCTGGGTGCGTTGTGAGGATTACGTTTAAGCCCAAGACTTACTTCCCTCCTCGTCTCCATCTCTTCATGTTTCTTCCGACCCAGTTCCCAGGACGTCTGTTGGGAGATTCCGTTAAAAAAAACAAAACAAACCAAAACAATAGTGTGAAAGTTGAAAACGCCACAGAAGGAAAACATGGATAAGCCATTTAGAAATGATGCTAAATTAAACTTTAGGCTAGCATGACATGCTGGGTATTCCCTCTTCGGGGACATGTGGTCAGTAGAGCTTGCTGTTGTTCTGTTCCATATCATTTCATGCCTTTAAGGAAATGCTCACTGTGGATGGAGAGAGTGAGTGAGAGGGAACCAGTCCTACAGCACGATACACACAAGTAAACCAGCAGGTTGAACGTGCACTTGTCCCAAAGCCTTGAGCGCATAGGAAGCATGGCTACTTAAGACCTGGCCTGAATTCTTCACATACTGACCTTGGCTTGTTTTCGACAGAGCTCTTTTTGTGTGTGTTTGCACTCTTAAGCACACAAACATGTCTGTGCCTATGGCACGACCAGTGCATTGGCACAACCCAGACGTAGAGAGGCTGACGGTGCAAACGACTGCTTTCACAGCTGTGCGCTGAGCTTCCTGGGGCCCTGGGTGGAGCTCCGGCTAAGTCTACAGGGATTTTCTTTGCTTACTTTTTGGGGTTCCAACAGGCAGAGAGGGATTGTTTTTGGGGAGGAACCATCAAGCAGAGGTTGGTTGTTGATTAGACATACCAATCAGAGAATCTTTAATCTTTAATAAAAAAATACTGAAAAAGTAGTAGGAAATTAAAGAGCTAAGCATCTGGTTTGTGGTTAATCTTTCTCCCTTTTCATTCTGTCTCTTCTACTCTACTTCTCCGGGTCCAGCTGCTGTAACGGTTAAAGGGTTTTGCATGAATTAGTCCAACCACAAATGGAAAACGAGGTCACAAATTCCGTTTCAAGTAGATTAAAGGAGAAAGGTGCAAACCTTGATTAGAAGCAATCGGGAGTCGGACTGAGGGCTGATTCATGGACAAAGGGCAAAATGAAGTACAGGTGGAAGAAGAGAGAAGAAGAAAACCAACGGAAGCATTGCTGGCTGTTGCACTGGCTGTCCAGTAATCAGGCCAAATCCCTACAGCTCCTCGTAGGACCTTCTTCGGGGGAAGGAAACCAACGTGCTTTAATCAAGGCACGGTTCAGTTTAATTAGCCCCGCTCTGGCATGATGCTCTGTCCAAAGCGTGCTTCCCCAGAACCACTCGGCTCGCGTTACGACCAGATCGTCCGCCAGATTCGGCCCCCCGAAAAACGCCTCGAGGGGAACGCGGGGGAACCAGGCGCTTAGCCACCGAAGAAAACAGGTATGCAGCTCCGAGCGGCTTTGATGGAGATCAGCGGGAGGACGAGGGATGCGGCTGGAAAAGTCATGAGCGAAGTGGGATGGTTACGCAGGAGGGAAAATATGAACTGGTGCCGAGCCCCAAATAGCTGAGGCCTACACTCTGTTCCGCCATGATGCATCGTGAAGAGTAAGAGGGAGCAGGGGAGTGATGGTTCCCATATGTGCCTATAGACACCTGATATTTCTCCCAGGGGGTGGATCAACATTCCCTGTCAGTGACACAGATGTGCTTTCCGTCTGTTTAACCTCCACATATGAATGTGGAAGATGGGGGTGCATCTAGGTGGCAGCGCGAGTCCTGCTTCGTTTTCATTGGACGGCTTTGCGTTTGGAGCGCTGCTGTGTGACGAAATGTGACGAATCTGGGTTTATTTATTTATTTTGGGGGGTATTTGTTTTTTATGTCTTTTTCATTGTAATATTTATATCCCAGATACTTCTGGGCCTTTGGTCAAGAGCCCCCTAATGAATTCTTTTTGCTTCTCTACATGGGCTTTGATCTTAGTTCAACTGCTTTCTTTCTGTGCCTCTTAGAAGGATCAAATATAATTTTGCAAATCAAAAAGTTTTCGTTTTACAAAAGAAAAAAGAGAAGGAACTCTCTCTCTCTCTCTGAGCTGCTCTGAACGTCAGCCTCTGTGCTTTGTTCTCCTAAAGAAAACGTGGTGCTCCCTGTTGTCATTTCTCTCACATGTATGGGTGTGTTTGGATCTTTGTGTCTGGAGTGGTGTTTCCACTGAACTGTACATATACCTTTTGTAGCTATGAAAAGAAATGTTCACCATGAGGCCATTTTCCACAGACTGAAACTGTGGCTGGACAAGCATTAGCTTTCTTTCACAGACATGTGTCATCTCCAGCACAGGGAAAGGTGGAGTTGAGTGGCAATGCATGAAACCCTTCAGAAGAGTGAGGATTTGTTTGGGAGAGGAAGCCAAACTGTATGATAGCTGCTCCCCTCCTCTCTCCCTCTCTCTTTCTCTCTCTCTCTCTCTCTGTTTATCGTCTTTCTCTCTTTCTTGTTCATCTTCCCCCCACTTTCCTTCCACAGCTGCACATCCACTGCTGACAAACAATGATGACATCATCATCAAAGGTTTGCATCTGCCTTACATCCACACAGTCCAGTCACTAGAGCGGTGACCTCACCTCCCACTGTCAGATCTATGGAAAGCTGGAACGTGCATATCCCATATGCTCCGCATCGTATTGGATTTGTTTATTTGGTTTAGATCGTTGCGTTGCCCAAACACCAGGCAAGACGGTCTGAGCTATATTTGCCGTTGTAAATCTTGGGGCGGGGAGTTGTACCATGCTGAGATGGGTTTACATCTCCTTCCCTGAACAGTACCATTACATAACAGCCTCCTTAGTCAAGATGTGATTGCACTCACGTCTCTTAGCAATAGGCCAGAGGTCCTTGTTAAGGAGGATGAGGCATTTTTATTTAAAGAAACTTAAGCGAAAAAAATCTTCCATCTCCTCACGGGAGCACTGGGAAGGATCTGTCACTCACCCCCACATGTTTTTGTTTCCAATTACAAATGTGTTTGTTGCTTAGTGGCCATGGTGGGGGTCTGGGGGGGTCTGGGGAGGGGCAGCGTGTCCTCACTAAGAGTGAGTCAGCATTGTTTACGACTCTCTGGCGATCAGTTTTTTTTTGTAGCCACCTGTCGGTGATGTCAGCAGCTCGTTGAAGTACTGGCGTCACTACCACGGCGTAGCCCGAACACAGCCGGGGAGAGGTGGGTGGAGCCGCCGCCCCCGCCGCCCCCCGGGGAAGAGCAGCTGGCTGTAGAGGAGACCCACGGGACTCAGGAGCGCCTGCAGCGTCTGCTCCGCCCCTCGTCCGGCTGTGTCTCTTTGAATTCGAGGTTTGATCTGTGCTCTGGGGCCCAGGCTCGGCCCACGCGCAAGACTCCTCGCGGCTGCCCGGCCCATCTCCCGGGAAACCCGGCGCCATTACCTATGCATCTGCACCCCGACACATGTCCATGTGCCATCTTAGACACCAAAGTCTGGAAACATTTGATTCCCTTCCATCAAAGGGATTTCTCTCTGGATGCTGACCAGATCTGTGGCGATAACACTACTTGTCCCCATGTTGCATCTTAGTTACTTTGATAAAAGAATGATGGGCAGTGTGAGCTATGTCCCCTCAGAGAGACATATATTATGGGTTGCTCTTTTGAGATCATGCCGTTGTACTTTTCCGTGTGGGGTGTGTGCAGATAGGAAAAATGCCTCATCCAATTTACTGCGGCCACAGATCGGACCAAGTCCCACACGGAGCAAACCATTCCCAAGCCCAGTAAACCCAGTCTATTGGCAGGAATGGCGCTGAGGTTGTTGGGGCTTGTCCAGTATGACATTCTTGCTGTCTGATCGGTTCACTGCAGGTAATTAGGGCAGCCTGAATCATTAGGTCAGTGCCTGGTTCAAGTGTGTGTAGCCTGACTCACCCAGGGAGAGAACAGATAAGATTCCATTCCCCTGAAATCAAAGCTTCCAAGCCTCAATGTCCCCACCCAACTCCCTGTAGAACCAGAACCAGCGCAGGCTGTCATCTCGGGCTCCCCTCCCATCAGTCTTTCACCAGCCAGGTCAATATTCTGTCTCCAAGTGAATGAAACATTAATCTTTCACTGAAATGGTTTAGCTATCAATCTGCCATTGGAAAGCTTGGTGGGCCTGGGTGTGTCTGTGTGTGTGTGTGTGTGTGTGTGTGACCTCAGCGCAGACCTTGGCACCTCTCCCTGTGTAAAAGGCTTGGTGTGGTGATAAATACTGATGAAAACTGGTGTAAAGTGGAAGAGCATGTGTTTGTATAACGTGGCTTCTGTACCACAGAGTAAATGATGTAGGGCAGTGGGTGGGGGGGGAATGGGGAAATGGACTTTTGATTGGACTCTGATAGGACACGTGTCACTCTGTGTTTCTGGATCCTTTGTTTTTTCCTGTTTATCGTCCCTCTTGCTTGTCTCTTGTCTTTATCTCTCATTCGCCTCTATGTCTCTAACTCACCGCCTCTCTGTCTCTCTCACTCTGCTTATCTCTCTCTTGCTTTCTCCCTCAGTTGTCCTGTCTTGTGCTCTTTCAGTGATTTTCTTTCTGCCTCTTTCCTGTTCTCCATTAAAATAAAATGCAGAAATCACTCCCTGGACTGTGTGTGTGTATGTGTGTGTGTGTGTGTGAGAGAGAGAGAGAGAGAGAAAGAGTGTTTGTGCAAAAACGATAGCGACTCCCCATCATTTAACTTGAGAACCCTTTTCCGGGCTGGTAGCAAACGCTTTCCTGATTCTCTTCTGCTTGTATTCCCCGCTCTTTCTCGCTTTATGTCGCCTGGGGTGTGTTTAACCCTCCTCTGTAGTGTCAGCGCCGGGGGACCAGCTGCTCCTCGTTATCCACTGCCACGCGTTGACCTCCCCCATGGGAACGTCTCAGCCTGCACACACCCGTAAAAACAGCAGCCAGGGCTCAGGGGGACAAGGCCAGTCAGATGGCCTCCCTGGATGTGCGTAGAGCTCTGTGCCCAGCTGGGCCCCACCGTGTGCCAGGCAGCGAACACCCAGACCCAGCCACACTGGTGCAGCACAGCAGACAGCCCCACAGGACTCTGCATGCTCTCATCTGCACGCTTCAGCAGTAGCGCCTTTCCCAGTGCGCACGTGCGTCTCCTGGCACAGGAAGTGTCCAGTCATCACAGCTCGGCAGGGCCAGATGTCGTACTTGTCCTGTGTCCAGCGGCGGCAGAAGGGCTGACGGTGATCGAGCACCAAGTGTCACTCTAATAAAAAACGAATGGTGGAAAAAGAGATGCGACTTCTGCCCTTTGTTCTTCGTTTCTTTTTCCCGGAGCTCTTTTACGGTCTGCTGATGATGTGTGTGTGTGTGTGTGTGTGTGTGTGAAGTGTGTGCCGCTGAATTCTGCAGGACAGACTGGTGGTTTTGCCAGCAGGCATGATCTACAGGCCTGGCACGTCATCTCCGCTGCAGTGGGCTTGCACCTCTGGTCTGTGTGGCTGTCTGCACGCACCAGACTGCTGAAGGAGCCTTTCGCTTATCGCCGCTTTGCAACAGAGAGATGAATGTGTACTCTGTTCACATTGTTCGTTGACTTGGAAAGAAAAAGGTGGTAGTTTATGGACCCACGTGATCCGAACCCTTTGGCACATGCCAGTTGTTTGCTGGCTATCAGTCAGAGCTCTGTGAAAAGATATTGTTGATTCAGGCACCAATTGGTTATATATGTGGTTATATATGTGGTTATATATGTGTGTGGAAAGATGAATTTTATTTTGGAATCGATATGAGATATGAGGTCATCAGGTAAATGTTGTTGGTTAAAGTTTAAAATTGGTTGGTATTTGCCTGAAAAAATAGTTCTCGGTGTATCAGCCATGTTCAGAGAAGTCGTTGGCCCAGGGGGCAGAAGTCAGTCGTGCAGAAGTTTATAGTGCTTCATGTTTGAATATACCAAGGGTACTGTGTACAGATCATAGCGTGAGAACGGTTCTGAGAAGACTTCCAACTTCCAACCAGGGTAGACAGTGACACCATCCCAAAATTTCTGGCATCAGGATCTATGCAAAGCAGGTCATGTCTGTCGGTGGACGTTCCTACGCAATGTAAATAAGTTTAGTACACAAGGTGGAGAGCAGCTACTGAAGACATTTCTGAGCACAGGTGCTAACTGCTCGCCAGAATTTCAAGAGTGAGATTACAGATTCTGGATTGTGAGTAATACTTTGACATGAATTACCTATGAAAAATGATGAAATTGCATATATAATTTTTGATTATTTTATGCTCAGAACCAGGTAATAATTGCTTGGTCCAAAGGAGCTTGAGCTGATGTATTGATCATAAAGATATGGTTGCCTACACAGTTGGAATGTCTTACTCACTCTCTCTCTGGTCTCTCTCTCTCTCTCTCTCTCTCTCTCTCTCTCTGGTCACGGTCTCTCACTCACTCACTCAAACACAGAGCTTCCTTTAGAAGTGTTTTCGTTCAAGGATCAATAACAGACAAATATACATTTCCCAGCATCCTAACAATGTTGTTTTGACATCCCTATCTATATTAACATTGTTTCAGGGGCATACTGACGATTGCGGAGTAATTGAGCTGTTATTTGCTGGACCAAATATCACTGCTTCCGGTGTGCTGGTGTGCCAACCAAAACAGTCCCCCCCCCATGTTTGTCACAGACATGTCCTGATCTGCTTCTCAGCCTCATGAAACCAGATTTAAAGGACTGAAAACAGGCTCGTCTTCAAATTCTTGTTTCAGAATCACCTGCTGTCAGTTTGTCAGTCATCACTGTCCACTGAGATTACGCCACTAGCAACCACGTTGCTGTCATCGTCCACCATTACCCTGTCCTCTCATCTTGTTTCTTCTCTTATATCCTGCTGAAGGTCATGTCCGGCGTCCATCTTGTGTTACCCCGAGTGTCTCCGTCTCAGTCTCTTCTCTTGTCCTTTGATGAGACATTTGCTCATTTGTGTCTTCCTCTTCTCTTGAAAGTGTGCTCAAGGCCTTCAGAACAACAAGGACTCCCGCGTTCTCTGGGTCAAAGATGACTACATCCTCACTACTGGATTCAATCTGGTAGGTGAACTGGACTTGTGTCTGTATTTTACTGCACGTTTGCATGTACATTACTTACTTACTTATGGTAGTTATGATGATTTTCAATATATGCACGACAGGTGAGAGTTTTGTCTAGTACCTTCGTTACAATGCACACATATACAGTTCCTATTGTGTATTTACGTAGGTTGGGTTTTAAGGTGTGTGTGTGTGTGTCTGCGTGCGTGTGTGTGTGTGTATGTGTGTGTGCTCAGCACCGTCAACAGGAGGTGAGGCTGTGGGACACCAGGAGGATGCAGTACTCTCTGAGCTCTGTGTCTTTAGGGACGTCTAATGGGTGAGTCCAAACACACAACTCCCCGCGCTTCTGTGTGTGTGTGTGTGTGTGCTGGGGGATCTATGTGATCTGTGCGGCAGTGCCTGTTTGTGTGTGGCTCACACAATGCACTGTGTCTCCCCTTGTATGTATGTCAAACACACGTCAAAGTCCTGTTGTCGAGGGCAGTGCAAGACCCCAGTGAAACTGACAGTGATACTCTCCAAGAAACCTTTCAGGGTGGTCAGTGGGTCTATTGTGCTCGTCCTCTCTCTCTTTCTCTCTCTCTCTCTCTCTCTCTCTGTCATTCTGTAGTATGCAGTATCTAATGGTTCCTATCTCCATGGTTAAGCTCAGGGTTGGCCTACCTGTGGCTGCACTGGGGATGTTGGAATAACATGTAGGCAAGCAGGCATGATGTGCCTCCTCCTGATCCAGCTGTATCCCTGTATGGAGCAGGAGCCTCACAGGGGCCGACACTTCCAGGGAGAGAGAGAGAGACAGACAGACAGAGAGATGAAATGTGGTGTTTATTCAGTGCTGTTGTGGCAGCCCTTGCTATGGCAGCAGCCCCGCGCTTCTGCCCCCGAGGACGCCGGAGTGGCGTGTGCTGCCGACTGAGGCGCCGTTCACCCGTGGAGGTGTGTGAGGAGGAGGCGGGGCTCACACGGTTACCAAACAAAGCTCATGGCTGGAATGCGACTACCTTGGCCTCTTTGTTTGACTGAGAACGAAGTGTTTACGTAAAGGCTCTCAGTATGGCCACCACTGCCCGCCACACAGTCTTTCTTCACTTCCTCTAGGTCACTTTCTTTTAGTCAAGCATATCCCTCTGTACTACTGCAAACTCCCCCTCACAAACTGACCCCACACACACTGGGCGTGATTGTTAAGCTCACACAGTCTCATTCAGGGCCCTTAAACCCTTCTGAAGAATCGTTGGGGTCCGGAGTAAAGACGTCAAAAACATGCGGGCCGCTGTCTCCAGCACCGTTGCCTCGCGCTGCGACCCGCTGAGACGGCACCGGCGCCGAGATCCACGGGCAGCGCTCCATTCCGGCGCCGCAGCTGTAGGACGGGGAATGTTGCAGGTGGCGTGACCTCGACGTGGCCCTCGCATCAGAGTGCAGGAGCAGGAGTGAAGAATGTAGCAGGGCCATGTAGCAGGGCCACGTAGCAGGGCCACGTAGCAGAGCCACGTAGCAGAGCCACGTAGCAGGGCCATGTAGCAGGGCCACGTAGCAGGGCCACGTAGCAGGGCCACGTAGCAGGGCCACGTAGCAGGGCCATGTAGCAGAGCCATGTAGCAGAGCCATGTAGCAGGGCCACGTAGCAGGGCCATGTAGCAGGGCCACGTAGCAGGGCCATGTAGCAGAGCCATGTAGCAGAGCCATGTAGCAGGGCCATGCCTGTCGCACCCGCCTCCTGGCCACGTGACCTCTCCACACTAACTCGGCTGGTGCAGTGAAAATGGCGGAGACGTGCTATTTAAGTAGCAGGCATCGCTCCATTTTCCAACTGGTGTCGCGATCGGTAGAGAAGATGAAGTAGCCTTATATGACCGAGCCTTCGTGTTTGCATGCTGTTTCGCATGTTAAAGGGAGTGAACAATAGGCAAGTCCAGCAAAGTCCAGCAAAGTCCTGCTTACACCAGGAGGTGGGAAGGCTCTTCTAGTTTGACCAGTCTCTGTTTTGGTGTTTTTCTTCGGAAAAATTGCCTCTGACCTGCACAGCCTTCTGGGTCTTTTGACCTCTGCAGGCAAGTTTTTGGATGCAGTCACCATCAATGGATTCAGATGTCAGTTACTACAATCCTGGCCTATTACTGCTGTAGAGTTCTGTGGAGCAGTCACATGAAGGGTTGTTTTTTTTTTAAACTGCTCATGCACAGTCACTTTTCTTCCAGATGTGGACTGAGAATAAAAAGTCTTCCAGAGGTGAACGGAGGGGTGGGGTGGGGGGGGGTTACTGTCCATTAAGCACAACCCCAACTCTGCCTGTTCCCCATTCTCAGCCAGCTCACTTTATCATTCCCAGGCTCTACACCCCTAACCCCCCACCCCCCACCCCCGTCTAGCTCTATTCCTTCCTCCATAATCTCTAAACTGGTCAACGGCCAGAGTAAACTAAAATCAGGAGTTAAATTAGGGGGAAAATGTAATCACACCCCCCCCCCCCCCCAAAAAAAGAGGGAAACATCCTCTGTTTCAGTACCATGTATGATAGTGGACCAGTGGACCAGGGGAGATAATGTCCTAAAAACACTCCCAGTTTCCTTCACCAAGATCCCAATCGAGCACTCTGGCACCAGTCGGCTGCCGAACGTGCTGGCTGTTCAGGTTCCTTGACTGCAGGCTTGGCTTCAAGCTAACCAGTCCTCCATAGTATGGCCCATCCCCCTGTACCAGACGAGGAGTGTGTTTCCGGCTGACAGGTCCCTATGTGGACCAATTAGGATGCAGCGTTTTGGTACCACTCTTGGTTACCTGCAGCTGATCTCGCGTGCTCGGCCAGAATGCCGGCGCATTACTTTAAGAGCATTACTTTAAGAACCATCCCTGTCTTGCTCCGCCTGCCTTTGCTAATATCTATTTTTATGGACTTGTTCAGGTTTGTTTTTCAACAGGCTGCATTTTGGCACCGTGTGGTCTGGTATGTTTGTTTTTGGAGGCCTAATGCATGAGGTTTTAAATGCTGTGTGTTTCTTGTTTTGTTTTGTTTTCCCCTTTGCCGCAGCTTGACAATGACTAGGGTGGTAAAGAATCAGGCTTTGTTAAAAAACCCAGGCCCAGGCGCTAGCACCAGGGCTGCTGGTCCGCATTACGTCAGGCGCGTGTGGGGATTGTTTAATCTGGAAGGACATGGTGTTAAAACACTCAGTGCACGCTCCAGCACATAGCGGTCATGCTGCAGAAAACTTGGAAGTGGCGGAAAGCAGGAAATGTTTGTTTTTCAGAGCTTGCTCGGGGTTGGGGGGGCATTGTGCTGGGGGTGGACTTGAACTTAAAGATTAGGGGGAATGGATAGTTAAGATTGTTTGTTTTCGCTATGACAGGGTGGCTATTACACTCATTTTCCATTTTGAGAAGATTTTTATCACTGCTGGAGCCTACATTCTCTCTCAGCTGCTCTGTCTCTCTCATTTTCT
Source organism: Brachyhypopomus occidentalis (assembly GCA_020368025.1). Taxonomy (NCBI): domain Eukaryota; kingdom Metazoa; phylum Chordata; class Actinopteri; order Gymnotiformes; family Hypopomidae; genus Brachyhypopomus; species Brachyhypopomus occidentalis. The sequence goes on along the minus strand of JAGXOD010001349.1, from coordinate 1,683,307 downwards.
CCATCTCCACCCCAACTCCTAGCCCTTTCTCTCCATAAACATAATTATAATGGATTTAATGGGACCTTCTGGCCCGGTTGCAATCAGCGAAACTTTACAATTTGACTCAATTGCAACCAGCTTTTTTGAGTCAGCGTGGATACGTCATGCTGATTAGCCCAGCACGCCCATGCTTCCTGTTGGCATCCTGGCACCAGGGGCTTCCTGTACCGGACTGCAGGGGTTCTACTCGACCCCTCATCCTCATCTCCCTGCTGGAGATGGGATGTATTGGCTGTATCTTTGTTTGGGGATTTGTGGCCATGCATATACCCTGTATTAGGTCCCAAATAGGCCTTTGGGGTATGGAGAGAATGTAAGGGTCATTTAATGTGGATGCAGCGAGACTAAATTGTGAGCCCAGCAGGGAAGTTCAGGTTTCACTTTACTAATTGTCTACAGTCCCTGAAAATATTCCCAAATTTATCGTATGCAGACAACATGCTTTTAACCAAATGCTGCCATGTAATTTACTCCTGCAAGTCTTTCCAAAACGGAAAGCGTCTAAATGTCCTAAAATGGCTCCACTTCTCCAAGCGCTGATTCAACAGGAGCCCCTGGAGGGCTGACCCAACTGCTTTTCTAACCAAAGACACAGAAGACATTGTAATAACCCCACGAAATGGCTACTTCTCAGAGCCCAAGCCAAGTTTGTGTTTTAAGGCAATGAAAAGTGGGCTGGAATGTAGGTGCTGGTTGGTAACGTGCCACTGACCACAGCTCCACAGATCTTTTGGACTGGCATTGCTCCACTTTTCCAGAACCATGCCTGTGGAGTTTTTGCAGACCCAACCGTGTGGTTTAACAGAGGTTTTGGACTATACCAACTGACCCAAACCCTCTCTAATCAGTTTGATTGAAAGGGCCTTGCTAATAGTGGCTCTGTCCCTTCCAAATGCACATCCCCCTTTTCTCTGCCCATCTAAAAGCCAGATGAGAATGCCCCCCACCCTGGATTTGAGGCAGCTGTTCTGGGTATCAGCTCACAAAAGTAACGAGAGGTTGGTTTCTAATTTGGTGTGTGCTGGGCCATTGATACTGTAGTTGTCCCATTGTCCCTTTAGATGTCTTTAGAAACCCTTCATGCTGATGCAGCCAGACCTTGACCAGAGGAATTCAGTTGTGGTTGGATAAGACCAGGGCCAGTGGTGGCAGGTCAGGTCAGGAACCAAATCCCAGGTGGTGAGGTGAAGTGGCTATTATTGCTTCCTCTAGAAAAGTACTGCTTTGTCTGGTCCAGACCTTCTGGCCAGATGAAGGTATGCCAGTGGAATCTGTTAGTCATTTTGGTGAAGGCTTCCAACCTGATGTGTTATAGGTGGCTCTGAAAATTGCTTCATTTTTTTAATGGGCCTAACTAGGTTTACAGGAAGGAGGTAAGGTCCACTCCTCAATTGCTCTCCCTCTCTCTCCCTCTCTCTGTCTCTCTCTCTCTCTCCTTGATGACCTGTCCTTGTACCAATGCATGGAGTCCAGCTCCAATGCAAAGACCCTGGGATTTCAATTAGACTGTACTCATGGACGTCCAATGGAGATTTCTCACCCAACAAATGTGGAAATAATTGACAGCTGGCAGGAAAGATCTCCAGTAATTCCCAAGGCGTTTGCGATTTCATCCCACAGGTATTTGCACAGCATCTTTGGGATAAGACTCTTTTGTGCGAACTTGCCACAGAAAAAAAATAACAAAAAATTCCCCTGGTCCCACCTTTTTTTTCTTCAAATAACACGTATGGTTCTAATTAGGACTCTTGAAGTTGGATACCCTTAAACTGTGCTGTTGTTACTTACATCTGGGTTTTTAAATAGTCACAATATTGCGGTGCTCATTAATAATTAATGGATCATTTTGTAGGCCTTTTTCATATGAGAGTGTCCTTTGTTGAACTGTCCATTAATCTGTGTGCTGGCGACATTAACATTCTTCATTTGCTGCAGCACACTAGAAGAGCAATACAAAGAAAGTATACATTACAGCTCTTTCCAATTGCACTGCATCCACACTTATATAGCCATGTGTTGAATACATCAGTGTGGTGGCGGGGGCTCTGAAACGTCCCGTTTCCAGGGGATTATGGGTGTCCCTCCATGCATGGGCATTAGTAGCCACTGGTGGATGGAATAAGGATGGGGGTAGGTCTGGCATCTCGGACAGCACATAAGTGAAAGCAGCCCAGCCGTTATTTGCAATACGTGGGCGGAACGTAACGTGATCGCTCCTCCAAACCCTGGCCGTGTTAACGGAGGAGAGAAATGGAGATAAACAGAGATGATATGGTCTTGGAAAAAGCTCGACACGCTCACTCCAGCTTCCACTCGTCTCAAGATCTCTCTGTGCGGTTGAGTAGCCGCCGCGCCCGAGCCAGAGGCCCTGCGGCTTGGAAGTTCTGCGGCTTGGAGGCTCTGGCTCCGGCGGAACCGCCACCGGGGCCGTCTGAGAACTGCAGCGCTCGCTCAGCAGTGGTGAGCTGGAGCTGCGCATGTTTCCCATTAGGCTGCTCTCTCCTGCAGTGCCCGGACTCCTGCGGCCCGCTCGCCGTGGCCGGCCGTGAGTGGCAGGTCATCGCACGCCCACCAGGCAGCCACAGGCTCCACTCACTCCCTGCAGGTTCTGGTTCTGAGGAGCTCGCTGGTTGGGGTCTTTTAAATTGAGTTTGGTAGAATTTGCCACATGGTGGGAATGGTGCGCTGTACAAAGAGAATCTAACGCACGCAGTTCGTTGGTTAATAAACAGACTTCCTTACGATAGTAATGTGTTGGCTGGATATATATGTCTGCTCATTGAGACGTCATATAACACGTTGGAATGATTTGCAGCCGTGCCCTGCTCCGCTACTGCCGTATCAATGCTCCTAGCACCATTTTTACCTGAGTATAAATATGTCTAGTAACATCCAGCAAAATTAAATACATGTTCTGCTTATAGCATTGATGGTTTGGTTTAAACCAGCATTTATATCATTTCCTTCTATGGGGATTTTAGCAAATCTTCTGTCTGGCATCTCTACGACTGTTCAATCCATGTTTTCTCATTGGCTAATGGCAGGGGGCATGCGTGCCTGTCCAGTCAAATATCCTGATGTGGTTTGTTTGTCCACAGGATCACAGGAGCTCAAATTGGATCGTATTAGTGTCAGGAGAGGGAGGCCTGGGTAGGCAGGAGTGTTTAGCTTGTCACTGTCTGCAGCTGTGTGTTTGTGTGTCAGTCAGACTGAATCTGTAATTGGTCATTAGGTCAGCCATTGGAAATATCCTGTAATTAGCATTGTTTGGATTGGCCAGCTGTCGGCATTAGCAGGTGCGTATACCTTACTGCGTGTTTTGGTTGTTGCGGACTTTTTACCAACTCCGTCTTTGGGACGGAGCGTTAAAATAAAATGTCACCTCAAGCTGCTAACATGTTGAGCAACGAAGCTATACTAGCTGGAACAGTTCACAACATTTGCTGTACATTTACTATCAGCAGTTTTAGCAAGTGAATGAACCTTTCTGAAGGGCTGAAGGAGGGAATGAGAGGGAGATAACAGTCCCCCTCCCTCTTTTGGTTCTTCTCATAACTGTGACCAATACACCTGGCAGGTGGTTTGGCTGAACAGAAGAGAAATTGCAGGCCTCTGCTTTAAAAAAAAGATTAATCAGGATGTACTGGTGAGGGAAAAAAAAGAAAGAATTTTCCATACAATGGGCACGAGACAGAAAGAAAGAAAGAAAAAGATAGATGGATACGGACAGACAGACGTGCTCATTAAGAGGTCCTGGTCTCTCTCTGGATTTGAGGTGAGTGAAGTTTGCTTTGATGGAAAGTCAGTCTGTCGTCTCATGTTGGTTGCAGTGGCTGGAGTTTTAGGCAGAGACTGCAATTCTCCTGCTGCTCTGTAAGCAGCTCAGGTTGCAACAGTTTGGAGCCTCAAGATTTCATTTTGTTGAATGGATTACAAACCAAAGCTAACCAAAAACAAAACCCCCAGGCTTTACTGAGAATACCATGCATCCTAAATTATCCACACAAATCCGACCATGAACTCAAGGTAATAATAGCTCACTGAAATGTTGATTATAATTAATAACAGCCAGTGGGTATCGGTTTTGTGCAAGCTAACACCAGCTTCTTAAGTAATTTTGGGGAAAGTCTTCCACTCATCGCTTCATTCCTTCCTCTCTCATCCCAAATTGGCCTCGTTTTTCCTGTGAGAGGACTATCATCCCACAGCCAGAACCACAGACCCAGCACAGGTGCTGCTCACAGTCCAGGCCAGTCGCGACACACACACACACACACACACACACAACCAACCTTTGCCATCACCATTCAACACTTCCAGGACTTCCAAAGACATGTGCCAAGCATTAGAAGGAAAGAGACACGGGATGGAAAAGACAATAAGCAGAGCGAACAAAAGCCTGGGCCCTGGCGGTATTGTGTGCAGGTGCGTTCGCATGGGGGAGCTGGCATGGGGGCTGTGGCTTCCAGGCTCAGGAGCACAAAAGCACACTGTTCCCCAGGCTCCGCGTCCGTAGCACGCGTGTTTGCTCAGGAACATGCCCCAACCGGCCCTTATCTGTCGCCATTGTGTCCCGAAAGTCTCGGCGCAAAACGGCATCAGTCTTCATCGTGGAAGAACTGTTTTTCTTTGGTCAGTGTCTGAAGTCTTATCTCTGTGTGTGTGCATGCATCTCTTTAACACCGTTTAAGCTGGTTGTGCAACTTTAGCGTATCCTACTGCCTTTGCTGTAATCCAGAGGTGTATAAACTGCATATTTGCATCCCAAGACTCGCAAATGATAGTGCTCCATCTTTTACAGACATTCCACAATGCAAGGTCTTAATCACCTTTTCAGCTTGTACTGCTCGTGTAGGAATGTACCAACCCTGAAGATTGTGCTTTTTCCATTTTTAACATTTTGTTTCTTCTATTACTGGCTTTGGTTCTCTTGGATAATAGACTTGGGAATAATACAGGTTGGAAAATACAGCACGTAATGAGTAAGCAGAAGTATATGGTCAAAAAGTCAAGGAGAACAAATGAAGGTTTTTGCTTGCTTTCCATCTCTCTCACCCTCTCTCTCTCCCCTATATATATATATATATATATATATATATATATATATATATATATATATATATATATATATATAAATAATGTGAGTAGTTTGGCCAGGTGTTCTGTGTATGCCCTGGAATATTTTAATTTGTTATTCACATATTTTATTTTACAGTAACAGCTGGTTTAGATTGCATCAAGAAAAAAAACAAAATTGCTGCTTCGCTGATTTACACCACCAATAAGTAAATCACAGAGTTCAAACTTGGGGCGCTCTGATTCTCCATGTGCATGCTGGAGTGAGTGTCCTTGGTCATCTCTGATATATAATATGGTATATTTATGCTATGAGGACTAGTGGTGTCTCTGAAGGTTGATCCGAAGCTGTGTGTCATATTACCAGGGAGATTTTACATAGCTGTTCTTATGCATTCTGGTTGTTGTTTGGGATGTTGATTTAGACAGCATTAGTGACATTTGAGTCACATTTGAGCCACACTTGAGTCATCAAAACTTGCATACATCGTTCAGACAGTCGTTCCACCCTTTGACGTAGGATCTTGGATCTGCTTGCCCTGCCGTGATCCGATCTAAAGCGCTGTAAGAAACAAAAGCAGCCCTGGTTACAGATCAGCCCCAGAGAGAACGTCGTAATCTCATCTTTATCACAGTGGATCGGCTGTGGGGCAGCACAGCCCATAACGGGCGGAGGATATGAAAGAACA